>JAJPUD010008201.1:4950-33321 GCA_023553655.1 Myrmecobius fasciatus
AAAGGAGAAAAAAATTAGAACATGGGGTTTTGTAGGGGTGAATATCAGTCTTGTGGTGACGAAAGCCATCTGCACCCAGAGAGAAAAGTAGGAACTGAATGTGGACCACAACACAGTATTTTCACTTTTTTGTTGTTGTTGTTTGCTTGCATTTTGTTTTTTTTTCATTCTTTTTCTTTTTGGATCTGATTTTTCTTGGTCATTTGCCAACTGGGGGTGGGGTGGAAAGGAGAAAAAAATTAGAACATGGGGTTTTGTAGGGGTGAATATCAAGAATTATCCATGTATATATTTTGAAAATAAAAAAGCCATAATTAAAAAAAAAGATCTGGAGAACAGATTGAGGGTAGATTGTAAAAATATCTCGACTACCTGAAACAGCTACAATTAACAAAAGAATTCTTGATACAATATTATGAGAAATTATCAAGGAAAATCTCATAAAGTTCTACAACAAGAAAATAAAGTAGAAATAGAAAACAATCCACCAATCAATTTCTGAAAGAAGTTCTAGAATGAAAATTTACAGGAATAGCATAGTCAACTCTCAAAATTCCCAGATTAAGAATAAAATATTACAAACAACAAGAAAAAATAATTTAGATACTGTGGAGCTAAAATCAGGATTACACAAGACCTAACAGATCCCATACTAAAAGACCATAGATTTTGGAACATTATATTTTGAAGAACAAAAGAGCTAAGATTCTAAACAAAAATAATTTACCTAATGAATGGGACCAGGTGAAGATTTCTCAGGCTGTTGGACCTTAGGCTGTAAGAAGTAATGTGACCCCCAGGAAGTAAACAGCGTTGTTGACCATTGGTCAATAGTTACTTCCTTTTTAGTCCATCCAATGAATTTATAAATCAACAGGAAGGAGCATTGTATGCAAGTCTTTTTCCATGCAATCCATTCCTTATTTCCACCACGGGCCACATACCATGCTGGACTGTCTAGTTGATGTGCTTGGACCTCTGCTTGCAAGGACCAAATAAATGCTTTCTGTTTTTATCTGGAGATCCCTCTGAGTAGTCATTTGGATAAGGGGTCTAGCACCCATCCCACACAGTTTATGGGGGCTTGTCCAGGATCTGTGATTTCCCAAAGAGATGGCTGGGGTTCTAATACAAGGAAGGTATTGGGATGAGTTTTCTCCAACTCAGCTTCCCTCTCTGTGAAGTCTGAGTCCAAGGTGGAAGCTCTAGATAAAAACAGAAAGTAGAAGTAAAGTCTCCAAAGAAGTCCAAGGGTGAGAGGTCAGGTAACTTGTGGGTGCATAATCCAGAGCACTGCCTGTGCCTTTGAGCTGTCTTTAGGCTGAATGGGACTCTGGGATCATCAAGGCTTGGTGATACAAAGTAAGAGGTGGTGCCTAGTAAGCCAGAAGAAGTCCTGATAAACAGCACAGAGCAGGGTTGCTCTGGGTGACTGCTATGATGACAACTCCTCTGGGCTTGGGGATCCCAGTCGAGAAGTTGGCTCAGTGCATTACAGGATCACAATCAATGTTTGAAGATTCTAACTTCCCACCAGGTTCAGAGCATTTTTGCCTAGAACTTTAGAAATGAGGAAAGGGATAAGAGTGAATATCTATGCTGACTCCAAATATGCTTTTCAGGTTTTTCATGCTCATGGGGATATATGGGAAAAAAGAGGATTTTTGACAGCCAAACATTCCCCAATGAAGTATGCAAGGGAACAATTAATGCAAGCTTTCCATGGACTTAGAGAGATTTCGGTTAGGTTTTATAAAGGACAATAGAAAGGGGATTCACTTCAGGCCCAGGGAAACAAGCCTGCAGATTCAGCTGCCCATGCTGTTGCCTGTTTGCCCCTGACCATTGAACCTTTAATTCCCTAGCTTGTGACTTTTACATTCCTTCTTTGCTCCAGGAACAAGCCCCTGCTAAAGAAAGGTGGTATACCCTTTCTCCTTCTGGGTGGCTTCAACAACATTCAAACCAATTTCTAATCCCAGAGGTCAGCCGGTGGAAACTTCTCTCTGGCCTTTATAAAACTACTCATTTGGAAAATAAATGCTTTCCAATATCTTGTAAAACCTATTTTCATTGTTCACAAGCTAGGAGAAACAATTAAACAGATCTGTCAGATCTGCCCAGTTTGTGCCAAGTAAATTCTGAAAGGACTGTTAAAAAAGGTTTATGTGGAGGAGAGGTACATATTTAGGGGAGGATTGGTAGATGTTTTGCACATACATTCCCTGGCAGGGACTTAAAATTGCTTTTGGGTTTTGTTAACACCTATACTAACTGGATAAAAGCCTTCCCTTGTAAAACTGAAAAGGCTCTAGAGTTTTTGCTAAAGGAGATCATACTTTCTTAAGGCCACACTGGTTCACCTATTGCCCCTGCACCTTGAAGAAATAAAGACAGGAATTTGGGGGAAATGTTCTTTGGTATTTATTCTAGAAAAACTGTCTGGATGTGAAACATTCATGATAGCCTCATCTCTCCTCCCAAGTCTTCTTCTGGGTGGGGTTCCTGATTACTGTCCCTAGTAACTCTATACTAACTCCATTTTTATTATTATTATTTTTTTTGCTCATGTTTGGATCTTATATTTTAAATATACTTGTAAGAATTGCTTCTTCCAGATTCCATCCCATG
This sequence comes from Myrmecobius fasciatus, assembly GCA_023553655.1. Classification (NCBI taxonomy): domain Eukaryota; kingdom Metazoa; phylum Chordata; class Mammalia; order Dasyuromorphia; family Myrmecobiidae; genus Myrmecobius; species Myrmecobius fasciatus. The sequence goes on from JAJPUD010008201.1 coordinate 7,582, forward strand.
AAATTCCAATCACTTGGTCAACCTGAAATCACCTGAGATTTGATTCTGATATTCAGCACCAGCTACTGCTGCTGCTGCCTACAAATCACTTCTCTCCTCCCTCAGTCTGGACCCCACTGAGCAGGGCCAGTGTCCTTTGTCAGCCTAAATTAGTTCCATAAGATGAGACCTTTGTCCCTTTGTCCCAAATCTATTTGAGTTTGGACTGCTTGAAGTGGGAATGATGGGATAATGGCCCTGAGGCCCCTGGACCTCCACAGTGCTGAAGTTCTATGGCTGCCAGATGTCAATTTGTTCTGTGATGATTGGGTTTCCAAGACAGATAGTGGGAATTGGTGGAAGCAGGGTCTCTGATTCTTGCTCATTGTTCTAAGCAGCAATATCCTGTCACCTGCTTGCATATGCACTTAATCACAAGAAAAGTTCAAGATTTCTTAGCTATAGTGGTTCCTGAAAGCTTCACTGAAGTGCAGGTAATGGTTCTAAATGACAGAGGATGGGTGATACTGAAGAGAGGAACCAACCTGAAGGCCTAGATAACAAGAATGTCCTAGTGGAAGAAATATATTGGTATGAAAAAAGAGGGACTGAATGAGACCAGGTGAAGATTTCTCAGGCTGTGGGACCCTAGGCCTAAGCTTCAGGAAGTCAAGTGACCTCCAGGAAGTAGACAGTATTGTTGACCATGGTTACTTCCTTTTCAATCCATGAAATAAATTTTAAAATCAACAGGAAGGGTCATTGTACTGGAGTCATTTCTGCTATGTAATCTATTGTTTGTTTTTACCATGTGCAAGGACCAAATAAATGCTTTCTGATTGTATCTGGAGATCCCTCTGAGTAGTCATTTGGGTAAGGGAGGAGTCTAGCACCCATCTCACATATCTAATAAAGTCAAGTATAATCCTGAATGGAAAAAATAGGCATTTAATGAACTGAAAGATTTTCAAATATTTTTGACAAACAAAAAAAACCCCAAAAAAACAAAAACAAAAACTAGAACTCAATGGGAAATTCAACATATCAGATCCAGGAGAAATATAAGGTAAACATTAAAGATCAATTATAATACATTATTCCTGAGTAGTTTAAAAGATAAGTGAAAATCATGAGAGCAGAATTCATAGCTCTCCCAGAAAAAAATAATGAATGAATAGAAAAACTTGAATCTGCAAATGAAAGCTTTGATGAAGAACAATAAATTGGAAATTCAAATACACAAAAGTAAAGAAAAGAAGCAAAAGAAAACTAAAAGAAAATGTACTCATAATACAAGCAAAATATACTGATCTAAAAGACAATGCGTAGAGACAACCTAAGATCATAGGTCTCCCAGAACAACACTTTAGGAGAAAAAACTTTAATACCATAATGCAAGAAATGGTAAAAACAAAACAAAGCAAAACAAAAACCCAACAACAGTAACAACAACAAAAAATTGTCCAGAACTTCTGAACAGAAAAAATGAGATTCTAATAGAAAGAATTCATAGATCACCCCCATCCCATTCCTACCCTGGGAGATGAGGAGAGGAGAATAAAACAAAATGAAGACTGCAAACTCCAAGATATAAGGGTTAAATTTAACAACTTCGATCAGAAACACGTTTTTCAAGCCATCAGGAGAAAGGCTTTCAAGTACAAATGAAGACATTCAAATAATACAAGACTATTTTACAACAACTAGAAAAAGGAAGAGGGAATTGAATAATAGCCTATAAAGAGCAATGGAACTCAAAATAAAGGTCAGGGTGACCTAGTCTGCAAATATGAGCTTAACCATATAGGACTAAAGATGATCATTCAATAATAAAGAAGAGTTTGAAACAAGAAAAATCTTCTAATTTTATATTGAAAGTATGTATGTGTGTGTGGGGGGAGAGATCTGGAACTCCTAAGGGCAACTGGCATATGGAGGAGTGGAAGAGCACTCACTCCAGAAAGGAGATATTGAAGCAAATATGAAGGAGGTAATCAGGGAAAGTTATACATGAGTGATGGGCTGTATAATCAGAGTCAAAGGTGGTTGACAGACCCTACCATGGAGCAGTATCTCCTATGATTGATAATTGGCATTATTCTGTGAGATACAGGGGGAAAGTAAGATCCATGGGACAAACTCTACAAAACAGTGTTAGTGAGCATCTAGAGGGGAGACCAAGATTGAATATCTTGGAAGCTTTGATTGTGGGAAGAACACAGAGAAAACAGAGACCAGAATGATAGAGAATGAGGGTCTTAAGCAGAAGGAAAAAGATGGATAATGAAGAAAGCAAGAGAAATCCTTTTTGAAAGAGATACAAAAATGAAATTAAAAAACAACTAATGAATAAAAGTAATGGAATGGAAAAAGAGGAAGAAGAAACTTATTTGACTGAGAGGGGGAAAAATGGAAGGAAGATTATATTACAAGATAAAAACATGAGAGAAAAAGGCACTAATAAAATCCCTAAAAGAAAGGAGCAACAAACAAGAAGAAGCCATTAAAGAGCCATTAGAGAAGGAAAGACAGCAAGGGGGAACATAACTATCTTAAAAAAAAAAAAAATTAAAGTGAGGAGAAAAAAAATTGTAACTTGAATTTTAAAAATTCAATATTAGAGACATTTGGAGAAAAATATAAATCTTTTATAACTGCTTTCATAATATTTTATTTTTCTAATTATATGTAAAAGAATTTAAAAGATTTATTTTCTTTTTTCTTATTTCAAAGATATTTTATTTTTCTAATTACAAGTAAAGACAACTTTCAACTTTCATTTTTGTAAGATATTGAGTTCCAATTTTTCCCCCTCCTTTTACCTCCTCCCTCCTCAGGATAGCAAGTAATCTGATATAGGTTATCCATGAATAATCATTTTTTTTTAAGGATGTTATTTTCTTTTTCTTTTTTTTTCCTTTTTTTTTTTTTTTTAATTAAAGCTTTTTATTTGCATAACATATGTATGGGTAGTTCCTCAACATTGATCTTTACAAAGCTTTCTGTTACAAATTTTTCCCCCAGTCCCCTCCCCTCCCCTAGATGGCAGGAAGTCCACTACATGTTAATTATATTAAAATACTTGACAAGTCGAATATATGTATGCTTATTTCCATACTTATCTTGCTGTGCGAGAACAATTGTATCTACATAAACAAAAAAATCTGAGAAAGGAAACCCAATGCAAGCAAACATAGATAGAGATCATGGAAGTGTTATGTTGTGGTCTCATTTCATATCCCTCTCTCTGGGTGTATATAGCTTTCTTCACTGAACAATTGGAACTGGTTTGAGACATTTCATTGTTGCAGAGAGCCATGTCCATCAGAATTGATCATCATATAGTATTGTTGTTGCCGTGTATAATGATCTCCTGGTTCTGCTCACTTCACTCAGCATCAGTTCATGCAAGTCTCTCCAGGCCTCTCTGAAATCATCCTGCTGGTCGTTTCTTACAGAGCAATAATATTCCATAACATGCATATACCATAATTTATTTAGCCATTCTCCAATTGAATGGATCCATTCAGTTTCTAGTTTCTAGCCACTACAAAAAGGGCTGCCACAAACAGTCTTGCACATGTGGGTCCCTTTCCCTCCTCTAAGATCTCTTTGGGATATAAACCCAATAGAAACACTGCTGGGTCAAAGGGTATACACAGTTTGATAACTTTTTGAACATAGCTCCAAATTGCTCTCCAGAATGGTTGGAGCTATTCACAGTTCCACCAACAATGTATCAGTGTCCCAGTTTTCCCACATCCCCTCCAGCATTCATTATCTTTTCCTGTCATTTTAGCCAATCTGACAGGTGTGTAGTGGTACCTCAGAGTTGTCTTAATTTGCAATGAATAATCATTTTAAATTTATTTCCAAGTCATAATAGTCCTTTTCAGAGTAAACCCAATGTAGAAACTAAGGAAACGACCACTATTGGGGAGAGGCTAAACATATTGCTTTGTATAAATATGGTGGGATATTATTGTTCCATAAGAAATGATGAAATGAACAGTTTCAGAAGAAACTGGGTAGATCTCCATAACTGTTGCAAAGTAAAGTGATTGGAACTAGGAAAATAATTTATACACTCAATCAAATATCTCCTTACCTCTCTGTCAATTCAATGGCTGTTTTTTTACTATGCACTCTGAGACTGAGATGCTGCAAAGTATGGATCAAATCTCTAGTGCTTGTGTTAATTTTAGCCTAACAATGAGCACCAAGGAAACAAAGATTTTCTACCAGCTAGCATTGCACCATTTATATGTGGAACCATTGGTTACAGCAAATGGAGAAGTTTTGAATATCAAGTCAAGTTCACTTCCCTTGGCATTACCAGACCTAACTCAATGCTTGGAAAGCTCCAAAAGAAAATGTGAGAGAAAGAAAAGGTATTAGACTGTTATTAAACTAAAAGTCTGTAGAATCATTGTGGTGAACTCATATTGCATGCCTGTAAGACCTGGACATATCAGGTCTATATCAGCACCATGCCAGGAAACTGAATTGCTTCCATTTGAATTATTTTAGGAAAATTCTGAAGATTGCCTGGCAAATAACTGAGTACCTTTCTTCAGGTAAATTGCCAAGCATTCAAACTTGATTGCAAAGAACACAACTTCAATGGGCTGGTCATATTGTTTGAATGCCAAAATGTATGTTTGTCTAAAAGACCATTTTACAGAGAACTCATACAAGGCAAGTGTTTCAGAAGAAACAACACAGACACCCTCTGTCTCTCTGAAGAATTTTGGAATAGGTGGAAGACATTGATGTGCCTACATCAGTGAAGGCACTGTGTTCTATGAATGAAGCAGAATTGCAATAGCTCAAAAGAAATGAGATGAGTAGATTTAGAGACATCTCCATTCCAAATGTTCATGTGATTTATTTCTGCTGGTTCATGGTAGAGATTTATAGGATTGGATTGCTCTTGTCAGCCATAATCAGAAATACTTTACCTTGACTCCAACATAGTGATGTCATTTTGGTTCCCTTTAGGAATGAAGGAGAGTAATAAACTCTCTGCAATTTTTTTTTCAACACCTCTCTGCCTTTCAATGTTTCATCAGCTGGACAAATATAATTTTCTACTGTAGAATTTATAATCTCAAAAATCTGTCCAATTGACTGGAATTTATCTTGAGAAGACCTGACACAAATCTCCCATACTAGACTTTCTGAAATACCTGATTGAAAAGAAGGAAAAGACCCAAAGGGTCCCCTACCTATTTTATCTCCTCTGGGACCTCATTTCTCTAATCAAACCACAAGTTGCCTTCTGTTGGTCCAATATCATCAATCTATAGTTGGTCATTAAATTTTTCTTTCCTCAGACTTTCCTTAATAACCTATGTCATTATTCCAGACAAGAACAATCAGGTGAAATATCTATATCTATATCTATAAAAATTACACTAATGTAAATAAAACAAGAAAGTTTTTGAACACAGTTGAAAAAATCTTGGTTTTAAAAAGACAGTTGATGAAAGCTTCTCTCTTATCAGTAGAGAAGTAAGAAGCTATAGGACTCAATTCTGTCAGGCATAATTGGTGAGAGGGTTACTTTTGCTAATCTTTGTGACATGGAAGCATTATTTGGGTAGGAGAAAAGATCTGGGTTGTAAAAAAACAAACTACATAATTAAGAAAAAGGGAAAAAATCCTAATCAAATAATGAGGAATCTCTCCATACTCATCAGCACTCACCCTAATTCCTTATATTTCCTGTATGTTGTTATGAATTCATTGTTCACTATTTAGGAGAAAATCTGTTCCGGCACTCCTGAGTGACTCCACCTCAGGGTTAACTATCCTTCAGCTCCTAGCTCCTCCCTCCCTTCCTGCACTTAATTGAACCTTTATTCTATTCCTCAACTCGACTACTACTAGAGGCTATCTAAGCTGGGATAAAGACACTCTTCACCACCGTGCTATAAAGAGAGATGAGGGAGTTTCATCTTCTTACTCATTGTTGGAAAACCTGAACAAGATTTTTCTCCCCGTGGAAAACAGACACTGCTTGTCAGGAGTCACTTAAGGAATACAAATTGAAAAAAAAAAATTTCTCATGGCCAGGTAAGCCTCTCGAATCCTTATTTCTGCACCCACTGGGTGCAGCACCTGACCACAAAACTAGAGTCTCCTCAATCACTCTATTCTCTCTGGACCCTTTTATTAGGAAAGGGATTTCTCTGGGCCAGAAGTGGGGAGGAGGAAATAATAGATGTTGTATATGGCAGATGTAGTGATTTGCTAACTCGCACTTTCCTAAATGCTCCTTTCCTGAAGGGCGTTCAGGTTCCCGACTCCCAGAGGTGAGTTCCTCGGCTTTTCTTTCACTGCACATTATTTTAATCGTTACATGACATCTGCACTACAGATAGCTAGACTTGACTGTCAGAGTATTGGCTTTGGGAGTCCAGATGAGTCTGGTCGAGTCCCCGCTTCAGAACCTCTGTACCCCTGCTGGCAGTAGGATAGTCTTTGTCTATATCAATTAAATGACAAAAAGAAGGTTGGAGTGTTTAGAAACGGTGGTCTAGGATGCCGCGATATTGGGGGGTGGATGGGTGGGGAAGGACGGGGTAGAAGCCGGAGAGATAGAGTGTGTTAACTTTAGCGGAGAAAGCACTGGTGGGCTCAGTTAACAACTGTTCCTGATCTGTCAAATGGAAACCAGAATCATTCGCAGTTCCTCCTCTGGAAGTGATGGTTAAAAGGCAAATTAAGATAAGGAGTGTTGTTAATGTGGGAATGGAGGGAGCTGATGATGCAGTGAAAACTTATCTAGGTGCTAACAGCTCCCTTATACAAGACCTTGGGGAATACCATTCTTAGGGTATAAAGAGGGAAAGGAATAACTTGGTTTTCTTTGTATGGGCTTGCTGGGGGACGGGATGAACAGTCCTAGATAGAACTAGTTACAACTAGCCACTTGGCGAAATAAAAAATTCCGACAATCCACTCAAAACTCTTTTTTCCCTTTTCTCAAATCTGTCTATTCCTGGACTGCACAGGATATAGAAGAATAAGGATAATGGGAAAAACAGAGATTTAAAGTTTTGCTAAGTGTTTTCCTCACAACAACCTGTGTGAAAGGTGACCAAAGTGACAAATTGAATTGACACCTACCAAAAACCCTTTGTAGGAATAATTTCCTAGAATGTGTATCAGCTTCTATTCGAAACTGAAAGGAAAAAAAAAAAAAAAGATTAGGAAAGGTTCCTTATTTACTTTGAAGGATAATATTTCAGTACCTTGCTTAGAGCATGGAATAGCTAGAAAACAATGCATGAAATTAGACAATTTATTTATTAGTGCCTCCTATGTGCCAAGTATTGTGGCTAAGGAAGGAAAAAACAAAGAAATAAAGAAAGAGAAAGAAAGAAGGAAAGAGATAGAGACAGAAAAAGACACACACACAGAAAGAGAGACAGACAGAGAGACGGAGGGAGGGAAGAAGGGAAAAAGAAAAGGAGGGATGGAGGGATTCTGCTCTCAAGCATTTATTGACAATAAAGTGAAGTACAAAGAATGAGTTCAGAGAGGAAAACTAGTAAGAAACTAGGGTTCTCACAGAAGGGTATCTTCTGATTTGAAAAATTATAAAGTTGGTAGAATAAAAATACCTTGAGAGTATCTCATTTTTGTCTCCTCTGTGAAGTCTTTCCTGATTTTTTCAATTGCTAGTACATTCTCCCATTCAATATTCCTTATATTGGCTTGTGTACATGTTTTTTCCCCACATTCCTATCTTCCAAAAAACTTCTTGAGGGCTAAGACTGCTTTTATAGCTCCCCAACTAAAATTGAAGCACCCTGAAAAGTGAAAACTTTTAAAAGTTTTAAAACTGTTTAAAAGTGAAACAGTGATTTCCCAGGAGTTCTAAGGTTTATGTCAAACCAAAACTGAAAGTAAAATTTATTTGAATTGAAAATTGAAAATAATTTCTTATTTATTTAGAAATCTGGTATTTTAGGAAATGTGAGGTTGAATTAGAGAATAGGAGGTTACTGGTATATAGATACTTAAAAGACATTTTAGGAATCTGGGGCAGAGGCAGCAGCAACAGAGGTAGATACAATAGATTGAGCACCTGGAATCAGGAAGACCTAAATTAAAATTTGATCTAAAATGCTTTCTAGCTGTGTGACCTTATACAAGCCATTTAACTATTCCATGCCTCACTTTATTTATTTGTAAAATAGGGATAAGAATAGCATCTATTCCTGCAGTTGCTGTGAGGACCAAATGAAATAATATTTGTAAAATATTTAATTCAATGCGTAGTACATAGTAGATGCTTCACAAATATTTCTTTCCTCCAAAAAGCTTGAGAAGCTGATAGCACCAGTCCACTTGAAATACTTTTTTTTCAAATATTTCCAGGGAACTATCATCTTTTTTTTTTCTCAAGGTGAATTTTCTTCCACTTGGGATGGAATTTTTGGTTTAAACCAGAGGTAGCAAATCTTGAGTTTGGGGTACATTGGGTTATATAGTACCCTGGTTTCTTCTCTTATTCAGGAGGCTTGAGGTTTTTCCTCTAAGTTGTGAATTTTGTCAAGAGCTGTTATTGTGGTCCATAGCAACTTTCCTTGCCTCTAACTGTATAAAGTAACCAGTGCATGCATCCTCTTTGGATAGGAGTTCTGTCACCTCTTCACACCACCTACCTGCCATTCAGAATCAATTTACTTTCAAGCCCTGTCAATTAATTGTCAGATGCCATTCTTTGGAGTATCATTAAACATTGGGCTTTTAAACAAGTTTGTTGGTTTCCTTGATCTCAAGTCATGACTAATCAATTTTTGTTCCTCATTGCAAAACAAATATTATAATCTTCTGAGAATTTCCCTAACTCCTCCTAATTGCTAATATTTCTCTCCCTTAGTTACATTAAACACAGCCCCCCCCTTTTTTTTTTGCTTTTTGCTGAGGCAATTGGGGTTAAGTGACTTGCCCAGAGTCACACAGCTAGGGAATGTTAAGTGTCTGAGACCAGATTTGAACTCAGGTCCTCCTGACTTCAGGGCTGGTGCTCTATCCACTGCGCCACCTAGCTGCCCCTAAACACACCCCCTTTTGTGTTTCTTCTTGTTGAAATTCATTTCAATTCAATTCAAAAATGCTAGATGCTAAGGACACAAAGCAAAAAATGAAAGATCTTAAGATAATGACAGAGCCAGAAAGACTTAGTAATTATTTAGATTTGAGGAGAGGAAGAAAAGAAAGAAGAGGACTGCTAGATGGTGCAATGGAGGGAACACCAAGGTTGGAATAAGAAAAATTCATCTTCTTGAGTTCAAATCTGGCCTCAGACATTTATTATATATGTCACCCTTGGCAAATCTCTTAACCCTATTTGCCTTAGTTTCCTTATCTGTAAAATGAGATGGAAAAGGAAATGGCAAACCACTCCAGTATCTTTGCCAAGAAAACCTCAAATGGGGTCACAAAGAGTTGATCAAAAGTAAAAAAAAAAAAAAAAAAAAAAAAAAAAAAGGACTGAACAACAATGAAGAAGGGAAGGGATGAGTAAAAAACGATTGGAAGAATGATAGTGCCCTTTATAGAAACTGGGAAGTTATGAGGAGTGGGGAAAGGTAATAAATTCTGTTTTGGACATGTTGAATTTGAGATGCTATGGAAGATTCAGTGGGAAGGAATATCCAACAAGCTGTTAGTGACACAGGATTTGTGCTCAAGAAGAAATGAGGTCTGGATATGCAGACTTAACAATCATCTCATAGAAATGCTTATTAAATCCATGGGAGTTTATATCTCCAGGGGAGAGTGTGGAGAGAGGGAAGAGTACTCATGACTGACCCTTAGGATGTATCCATGCACAGCAGATGGGACATAGATGCTGCTGCTGAGAAAGACACTGAGAAGAAATGGTACAGATAGAAGGATATCACAAGAACCTAGGGAGCAGAAAGATCCAAAAGATCAACAGTATCAAATGTAATATAAAGATGGTAGCTAGAGGACCTGGGGACAGAAAGACATGAGTTAAAATCTGGCCTCAAACTTAGTAGCTGTGTAATCTTTGACAAGTAATTTAACCCTGTTTGCCTCAGTTTTCTCATTTGTAAAATGATCTGGAGATGGAAATGACAAATCACTCCAGTATCTCTGTCAAGAAAATGCCATGTGAAGTTTCAGAAAATCAACTGGACATGACTGAAATCAAATAAACAAATTTCAGGAAAATAAACAGCAAGTTCCTAGGTCCAATGGATAGAGAGCACTGGCTCTGGAGTTAGGGGACCTGAATTCAATTGTGACCATTTACTAGCTATGTGACCCAGGGCAAGTCACTTAACCTAATTGCCTCAAAAACAAACAAACAAACAAAAAAAACCTGAGGCAATAAGGGCAATAAAGTGGTGAGTAGTAATGTTGAAAAGAGCAGTTTCAGTTAAGTGGTGGGAATGGAAGTCAGACTGCAAGGATTCGAAAAGTGTTTGAAGATAATAAATAAAAAATGCCCATGAGTGTTTTGACATTATAATGCTCCTCTGAATTTGTGCCTTAGTCTTCCCTGGTACCATATTAACTTTCTATGGTCAGATTCTTTTTTGTTGTTGTTGTTGTTGTTTTTGGCATTTTATCTTTTATCTGCTCCCACGATGAAAGGATTACCGTCTCAGGTTTCTTGTGCCAGAGCTGCATGCCCCGGCTGTTTACCTGGTGCAACACTGATGTTGCCCATGAGGTCCCATCTGGTGCTGAACTGAGGAGATGACATGGGGGATGGCTGGTACTATTGGAAACTATATGGGTCTGACAGCTTACCTGATGCTGACCTGGGGTCCTAGTGCTGGTGTCTGATTTGTGCTGAGCTTTCTATATTTCTGCATTTCTGAAGGCTACATTGAAGCATGTGGAAGTCTGCTACAGGCTGTTGTTTCCTGGAGCTATACTGAAGCAGGTGGTGGTTTTCCAAATTGAGCCCAGTTCCCTGGGCTATACTGAGGACTGATATGAGCATTTGCCCGCTCCACCACACTGGAGCTCAGAATCTCCAGTTGATTTGCTGAGGTGAGGCTTGCTGCTGCCTTTTTGGGATGCTTTCTGTCCTGTACTATGCTCCTCTTTTACCTAAGTGAGAGACCTTTCTTGCCAATCTTCCAAGTTTCTTGGATTGTTTCACCCCATCTTTTTAATGGTTCTGCTATTCCAGGATTTATTTTGAGGCACTATTTCATGGTAGTTGGAAGTGAATATGGGAGAGTTACAATGATTTACTATTTACTCCATCATCTTGGTTCCCAGAAGTTGGAAAAAAAATTGAAACTAGGAGTTTAAAAGAAACTCCTTATCTCCATGTTCCTACTCTCCAGTCCTCTGGGATTCTGGGGAGGAATAAATATTGTCCTTTCACTTTCTTATACACTGCCATACGGGTAGTCCTATGGCACAACCTTATCCTGTCCCACATGTACAGGAAAAGAAATCACAGTTGTTCCCAAATACAAAGTTATGCAGATTCAATAAACAAAAAACCCTGCAGAGTTTACCAAAGGTTACTACCATCTATTTTGGTGCTAGAATAGTCTTCCTCAACACAAAAGCTAAAAAAAAAAAAAAAAAAAAAAAAAAAGCCACGAAAATTAGCTTCTCATCTTTGAAGGAAATGGTTTAGGATGCTGTGTAGACAGGAAATTGCCTTTTATAAGTAGGAGGAAAACAAATTGACATGACTTAGTATTTACAAATACTAATTCCTTAATTCCTAATACTAATACTAACATAAATTCCTCCAGCCCCAAAGTTTCAGAGAGCTGGGGTACTTCATCCACCTCTTTTTGGATAGTCATTTCATTTCTTCTCTGGACTTGTAGACTGAGAGTTTTGAGCAACTTCAAAGTCAATAAACTTTTCTTAATTGTCTACCTCCTGCCAGGCATTATGCTGAATGCTGGAGATACAAAGACAATCAAAAGGTGCCCTTGAGGCCCTTACAATCTAGTGAAGGTTACAACAAGCAAACAAATATGTGCAAACAAATTCTATAACTGGAAATAATTAATTGAATGAAGGCATTAGAATTAAGAGGGATTGGGAAAGGGAAAGAAAGAAAAAGAATATCAGACTTCTGGTTTCAGGAGACTTTAATCCTTATCATAATCCCAGAGCTTTTGGGAGTTTCTACATAGAGACCCGGAATGGCCTGGAACCCCTCATAGTCCAGTAAGAAACTGTTATCCTGAAAAAAAAAAATTAAAAATAAAATTAAAAAAAAAAAAAGAAAGAAAGAAACTATTATCCTGGATAAAAACTCGGGTGTAATTTCTTCTGTATGGTAAAGCAATCTGATCAGGGTATAGGCAAAATTTTCCATGTCTTTCTACACTGAGCACATAAATTTCTTCCCCTAGTGTTTAGATCCAGGTATGTTTCCTTTGGTTCCTTATTCCAAAGAAGCCCCCCAAATTTTCCTCTATGGATCCCTGCCATTGTAAGGGCAATTCAAAATGGTATTCTAGATTCTCTTGGTAACAGGTTATTTGTTATCAAAGATATGTGAGTCTTCCAAGAGAAAGATCTAAATACTGAAGGTGTTTAGGCACACAAATAAATTTTTTCTTATGGATTTACAGAACATAAGGATCTCATAATAAAACAATCATTCTAGGTCTCACCAAATGCAAAAAGAAAAATATAAACATTTCTCAACTAGACGCTAGTGTTTTAGTGATGCAAACTCTATACTTCCCATATTAGTCTTAATTTCAATATTTATATAAGATTCAAGAATATAGCAAGTTATATAGTCAATAATAATATAATATAAAACTATAATAAATAGTCAATAAATCAACAGATACGAATTTACAATATCATCTCAAATGGAAATGACTCATGAGAGAAAACATACTGGAAAAATGACTATATAATTATAGCCTAAAGTTGTTCAAATTGTTATTTTATTTACAATTCCTCTAGGATCCCACAAATTGAAGTACCAAAAAATCAAGTGAACCAAGTGGAGAAACTCCAGTGACTCCACAAATTGAAGGGCCCAATTTTAACCAAGAAAGGTCTCATATGTAGTATGTATGCTCTGGTTTCCATCTACTCTTCAAGTTTCTAGGATGTCTTGAGAAGTTGGAGAATATAAAAGAATATCTCCCTATGGAAAAATGTCATCTGAAACAGCTGGTCATTATCCATTCCCACATTCACTTGTGGGGGACAAAAAGCTGATTATATTTAGAAATCCTTTAAGGTCCACTTTAGTAGTCTTAATTCTTAATGAAGTCTTCCCTGATTTCTCCCTGTCCTGTTACCCTATCCTCCTGCCCCCTCAGACACACACTTTATTCACTATCACCACCAGATTCAAAGTAAATTCTTCCTATTCAAATTTTCCTAGAATACTTTGTCAGGGTCTCTCATTTCTTCCTTATGTTATATTTATTTGCCATTTAGAACATCACTCCACTATCTTTTCCAAAGAAACTCCAAATGGGGTTGTGGAGAGCTGGATAGGATTGGAAAAAAAAAAAACTATATTTATCTATGTATGTCTCATATCTTCCCTCATTTTACTGTTCAGTTGTTGAGAGAAAGAACTAGAATTTTTAAAAATAGCTAATTTACATGGTGCTTAAAGATATGTAAAGCAACCTCTTTATGTATATGATCTTATTTAATCCTCACAATAACATTGTAAAGTAGGCAATATTACAACTCTTTTTTTTTCTATTTCAATTTTATTTTATTTTCATGTCTGAATTCTCTCTGGCCCAATTTCCCTTCTTCCATTCTTCTCCCTACCTATCATTAATAAAGAAAGAAAAATAAAACCTATTTTGAATATGTATAGTAAAGAAAAACAAATTCCCACAGTGCTCATTATAAGTATATAAACCCACACATTTACACATATATGTACACACATACATATATAAAAGACTGAGTGTCACTTCTCTATCTGGAGCTGAACAGCATGCTTCATCATAAGCCTTCTGGAATTATGACTGATCATTGAGTTGATCAGAATTCTTAAATCTATTGAAGTCCCTACAACAATGTTATTATTTATAAATTATTTATAAATCATTCTCCTGGTTCTGCACACTTCATATTTTAAATTTTATTTTAGCTTCATTTCCAAATTTTCTTCCTCTCAACTCTCCCTTACCCACTCATTGAGAAGACAAGAAAAATAAACTCATTAAAAATATGCTTGTCATCTAAAACAAAAGTCCCATTATTAGCCAAGTCCAAGAAAAAAAGAAGAAGAAAAAGAAAGGAAAGAAAGAAAAGGAAAATATGCTTCAATCCACACTCTGAGTCTATCATGTCTCTATCTGGAGGAAGATAGGGGGTTTCATCATGATCCCTTGGAGTTGTTTTAAGTTCTAGAAAAGAATGGCCTAGCAATTTTATTGGAAAGAATTGAATCTGTAAATCAATTTAGATAGAATATCCATTTTAATATTGTTTTCAGGGCCTAACAATGAATATCATTGATCTCTACAGTTATTTAATTTTTTTCTTTATTTCTGCATTTTGTGCAATTTAAAGTTTTTTATTGAAATTTTATTTCTATCATTTCCTTTTGGTTTTTAAAAGTATTATATAAAAATGCTGCTTATTTCCGTGGTTCTATTATGTATCTTGCTACTTTGATGATGCAATTATTATCTAAATTAATTTCTTCACTGATTTACTGCAGTTTTCTAATTAAATCAGTAAATCATCTGCAAATAGAGAAAATTTTATTTCCTCTTTACAGGCATTTGTACTTTAATCTCCCATCTTGACTTATTGTTAAAGCTAACATTTCTATAACTATGTGAAATAGTTGAGAAAAGGGATGTCATTATACATATATACACTTAGTAGACAAGCTTCCAGTGTTTTCCTACTGCTGCTAATATCAACTTTTGGTATTAGAATTTTTAAAAGATGGACCCTTAAACAAGCTTGATTTTTAGAATTATTATTACAATCAAGTGTTCTGTTTTGTCAAAGGTCTTTTCTAGATACCAACAGTTCTGCTTTGTTATCCCACCACTCTATCCACTGTGCCACCTAACTGCCCCACTTGTATATTCTTAATGTACTTTTAAAAAAATTTCCAGTTGTCCTCCCTTAGGTTTGATTTTCTTAGGAGCAAAATTAAATTAAGCTGTTACCCTGAGACTTGAAGATTTTCAAGAATTAAAGATTTTTGAGTAGATGCCCATCAATTGGGGAATGACTGAATAGGTATAGGAAGGTAATGGAATATTATTGTTCTATAAAAAAATGAACAGGCTGATTTTAGAAAGACCTGTAAAGATTTATACAAAGTGATGCTGAGCAAAACAAGCAAAACCAGGAATACATTGTACACAACAATAGCAATAAAGTGATGATCAACTATGAAAGACTTGTTTCTCAGTAATTCAGTAATCCAAAGAAATCCCAATACAGAAAATGCCATCTGCATCCAGAAATAGAACTAGGTAGATTGAATGTAGATCAACAAGTGCTATGTTCACTTCTGTTTTGTTTTTTTTTCCCTATTTTTAAATTTCTCCCATGGTTTTTTTCCCTTTTGTTCTGATTTTTCTCTCCCAATATGATTCATAAAGAAATGTGTATTGAAATTAATAAATAAATTTAAACTTGGGGAAAAAATAAATGTTTGTTGATTAAAAAAAAAAAAGAATTAAAGGTTCTTTCACTAACATTTCCACCTTGGTCCTTTTCTGGGTCCATGAGTCTAGAATTTCAGACCATGGGTAAAGCCTTACTGGGGGATTTGGGTGTTTCTATTGTTTTGTTTCCCTTAGTAAGCAATGCTTAAGGACCTTTCCAGACTATAGGGTTGGAGGATGGTTGAGATAGGTTTTCCTTTCCAGAAGAGCAGTAGTTCACTTTAACTTAAGAGACAACAAGATATGCAATGCTTCCTTCAAGCAATTCCATGTCACAGCTAAAAAAAAGCCAATTTATATATCATAAGCTCTAAGTTGTCAAACTGTTGTCAAAAAGGTGCTTATCCTGAAGCAGATCTGGCATTAGGCTGATCTGTTCAACCTTTGGACATAATTTCTTTGAATTATAGCATCAAGAAATTTTTTTATATTTAGGGGGAGCTAGATGGTGCAATGGATAGAGCACCAGGCCTAGAATCAGAAAGCTCATCTTCCTGGCCTCAGATACTTTCTAGCTGTGTAACTATGGGCAAGTCACTTAACCATGTTAGTGCCTCAGTTTCCTCACCTATAAAATGAGTTGGAGAAGGAAATGATAAACCACTCCAGTATTTCTGCCAAGAAAATCCCAGTTGGAGTCATAAAGAACTGGAAGCTACTTAACAACAGCAAAAGCTCATTGGAAAGAGCCATGGGCCCTTAAATCAGATCAGGGTCCTGTGTGACTTTGGATAGTATATGACCTGATAGTCTCTAAGCCTCCATTTGGTCTGTAAATTCAGAAAGCTGGAATGAATGATCTTGAAGGTCATTATTTTCTCTCTCTGTTTATCTTTGTCTCTCTCTGTCTCTCTCCCTCTATCTCTCTCTGTGCCTTTTTTTCTCTCTTATCTTCAAATTAGCATCCTTTATGGCTCTATCTTATTGATAAATGATCATAAAACTACATTCTTTTCTCATTTTACTGGGATCTGGGAGGAGAAACAAGGATAGTAGGAGAGAGATACAAGACTAGTCAAAACTCCAGGAGTCACTTTCTTCACCTATAAAATGAATGTGAGTAATCAATGGCAATGGATAATGGGAAGAAAGCAGAGGATGAGTCTCAAATTGAGAACTTTTTTGCCTATAAAATGTTGACTAGACAATTTTAAAGGCTCTTTCCAATTCTGAATCATATGATCCTATGACTTCTGGAAGCTGAAAGGGTACTCTATCTCCTAAGGCAGGAATGGTCACTTCTCATTGAGAATAATAGGATCAAGCAAAGGTCCTTTTTAAGAACTTTTTTCCCCCATTGGCTTTTTCTTTCTCCAGGGGGTATCTGGAGAACAGATGACAAAGAGGACTGACTCCTGAAGCCTGATTCCTCAACATCTCCACCAGATGCTGCAGTTTATCTGACCTGATGTTACTGAAAACAATTGGGATCTTCTTCCTCTTGATAGCTTTGAGTGCCATGGAAAATTCAAGTGAGTATCTTTATTCTCCATCTTCTCTGCATAACAACTGAGGAAAAGAACAAGGGAGAGAACAAAAAGAGTATAATTCGGAGTTAGAAGGATCCTTAGAAATCATTCTTCATTTTATAGGTAAGAAAACTGAGATTTATAAAAATAATTTCCTTCCAGCTTTGGCATTCTATAGTTCTGACTTTTTTTCTCTCTTTTGTTCCTATCTCTCCTATGCTATTTTCCTCTATTCATATCTCTCTGACATTCTCTCATGACTAATCCTATATCTAAGTCTTACTTTCTTTGTCAATGTTTTCATACTAGGATAGTCTAGAGAGCTTAGGACCCTGGGCAAAAGCTCTTTTTCTGATATATACAGTTCCCTTTTTGGGAGTTAAAGTCAGCAGGAAAGCCAAATCTACATGAAATCAGACAGAAACCAAGGAAAACACAAATAAGAAAAAAACAAAAACCAAAAAAACACCCAAGAAACTATATGAGGGAGGCAGGGGATCCAGGGGAAAAAAGGAATAGATTTTTGCAGGTCAGAGGTTATTCTCCAGTCTTCACATTGAGTGGGGAGTTGAGTTCTAAACTCACACAATGAGTTTGGAATGACATAACTCTTTGTAGGTCTGCTAATGAAGTTCTGGGCTAGGCTTGGCTGGGTGTTTAGTTAAGATGTTTAATGGAGCTAAAACAGGGCAGTGGATGAAATCATAGACCTGGACCACCTCTACCACCACCTTCCCATGGGCCAATTAGCTTTTTATTAGTAGGATATGAGCTTTTTGAGGACAGATGTCTCCTTTTTTCTTTCTTTCTTCTTTTTTTGGTATCCTCAGCATTCACTAGGCATTGAATGAAATCTGTTAAATTTAATTGAATCACATACTTTAGTATTTGGAAGGGACCGTCTCCATCATCTCACACAAGCTGTATATGACATAGCTCTACCATGATGAATTTAACAATGGGTCAAGCAACCTTTACATGAACAATTCCAATGAGGTGAAACCTGATCCCTTCCAAATCAAGCTTTTAACATTTCTGTATAATTCTAATTTATAGGAAGCTTTTCCTGACACTAAGCCTGAGTAGCTAATCTTGTTACTAATTATTAGTTCCATTGAAGCTTCTATCCAATTACCCTGGTTTTGCCTCCCAATACTAAATGGAATGAATCTAATCCATTTTACACATGACAATCCTTCAAACTCATTTTTGTTAGCATAAAGAAAAAGGCAAAAAACAAACTTTGGTTTACATAGACATTTATACTAATTGAGATAATCATTCAAAGTATTTTATTTCTGTGCTATATTGTTGCTTTGGAAATAAAAGGTTAAATGAAAAAAGTTATAAGCAGCAAATTCAAAATAATCAAATAAACACAGGGACAAAATCTTATTAGAGAATGCTAGAAAGAAGACTGACAGCTAGTAGCCCTTCCTTTATTCTTCCTTGTTCCATGTCTAAGCCTTTTGGCAGAATTTCATAAGGTGCATCATATAGATAAGGAAAATGAGGAAACTGAGGTACAAATAAAAGAAAGCGATGGGCCCAAAAGCACATGGATAATTTTTCCATTACCTAAAATTTCCCTTTTATCTTTCCCATTTACTTCCCAAGAGAACCATCTCCTATAACAAAGAATTAAAAGGACAAAAAGGAAAAAGACCAAAAAATTAGCAAAGTTAATAGAAACATGGAAAAAACTGCATTTTATAAATAATGATCCACATTCATGGACCCCTACCTCTGCAAAGAAGTGAGGAGAGATTAGGTGCCTATCAGTTGGGGAATGGTTGAACAATTTGTGGTATGATTGTGATGGAATACTATTGTGAATAAGAAATAATGAGATCCTCTCAGAAATACTTGGAAAGACTTACACAAACTGATGCAAAATGAAATGAGTAGAACAAGGAGAACATCGTACACAGTAAAAACAACATTTTAAGGTGAGAAACTGTGAATGACTTAGCTATTCTTAGCAACACAATGATCCAAAACAACTCTAAAGGACTTATGAATAACTGTCCATCCCCAGAGAAAGAACTGATAGAGTCTTGTTACAGATAGAAGCATACTTTTTAAACTTTCTTTTCCCTGGATTTTTATTTTGGTTTAAATTTTCTTGTACAGCATGACTAATATGGAAATATTCTTTGCCTGACATGTGGAACCTATATCAAATTGCTTACCTTCTCAATGAGGGGCATAAAAATGGAGGAAAAGAATTTGGAATTCATTTTTAAAAATGAAAATTGAGAATTGTTTCTACATATAATTGGGGGAAAATAAAATAGTACATTTTTAAAAAGGGGAAATAAGTAAATATTCTTTGTATTAAAATTATCCCTCATTTATACCTTTGTATGAATGAAGGCTCTAAAGGAAAATTTTAATCTGGAGCAAGAAGACTAGGAGGTGCTCTGGAAAAGAAATAAATAGACATATGAGAGAAGTTGGAGATAACAAATGTTTTCCTCCCTTTGTAATTTTGCCTAGGGTCAGCCCACCAGGAGACATGGATTTATATTTCAAACTTCTTCCAACCAAATAATCAATTGTTGTTTCTATAGCTGTACTTTGTCTAGCATGACTCTGGTCTAGATTTGGAGTTCTCATATTGTAGTAGAACAGTTTGGGACACTTGGGAATTCCAAATCTAGACTTGGATCAGAAGAATATGGTCCAAGTATCAAAAAAGTAGTAATAATAATGATAATAATAGCTAGTATTATATAGTATTTAGTATGTATTACTTTCACTTAACTTTGTCCAACAATTCAGAATTTTAAAGCTATCTTGTGATCTGGAGAAATGATTTTCCTTTGTTTATTCCTTCCTTCCTTCTTTCCTTTCTTTTCATTTTCCTTCCTTTCCTTCTTCCTTTCTTTTTTTTTAATGAGAGAAAATGGACAGGAATTAGAAAAAAAAAATAGGAAAGAATCTGCAAGTGTTTTGGGAATGAAGAGGTAAAAAGAAAGTCTTAAAAGATAGAATTAGAATCATCTGCAGAAATTTTCATTCAGAAATTTCTAAGTTTTTCTTGTTTGTCAGTAACTGAGAATCTTTCAAGGCTAGCTTGAGGACAACATTTTCTATGAAGCCTTTCCCAGATGCCTCAGTGATCTCTTCACCCTTTGAACTTAGAGTAAATATTATCTGTACCAATCATCCATTTGACCCTAAGCTTATGTGTTCTTATTGTACAGCAAGTCCTTAAGGTCAGAGATAGTGATGCCCCCAGGACTTGGAATATACACAGCAGTGTTTCACTAAGTGTTGATGAAGATGATGGTGGTGGTGGTGATAACATGATTCTGGAATTTGTTCATTTATTGCAGAGTTTGCAGAGTTCAACTGCCAAGAAGAAGTATCTGCTTGCCAAAATGACCGGGTTGAGATAATCTGCACTAGCACTATGGACTTCCATGGCATAGAATTATATTTCTGTAAAAATAAGAATGATAGGGGAGAACTCCTCTTCAACATGACCACAGTAGGAGAGTATCCTCTTCAGAAAGGGATGTATCTCAAGTTTGAGAATCGAGAAGTCAGGCTGGTGATTGAGGAAACCCAAATTTCCCATCGTGGACTCTACCGGTGGTGTCTTTTAAGCAAAGGGTCCTTAATTAAATTCACTAGACTATATGTTTCAGGTAAGGAAAAATCAGGAATGGAAGCTTTTTATATATAAAGCTAAGAACATGTTAATATCTTCCTCTGTTATAAATTAAATTGTTCAACAAGCTTTACTTAAGTGCCTATTGTATGTATACAGTAGGCGCAACATGAGGGAGATACAAAGTTCAGTGACAGATACTTAGCCTCCTAGGGTACACATGTAATTATTATCACACTGGTAACTTTATGAAGATTTTGGACCTATGATTTCTTTGGCATGGAAACTCCATTTTCTGATGGACAACTCACTTGTAGCTTGTGGTCTTAAAGTTGCCTGGGAATATTGATAGTTTAAATGACTTTGTGTCACAAGCAGGATTTGAATCTGGATCTTCTTGATTCCAAGGTCAAGTCTTTATCCTCTACAGCACTTTGTCTTTCAAAGACAAAACAGATATAACTGGTTATCCTGGCGGGGTGAGTTTCTTCTCAGATATCTATGTAAAGCAATAGATCTTTACCTCAAGAGGAATAATTCTACCCCCACCTCCTTAACTTGCTGAGTCAGATCATTCAAAAAATCTCAAATAATCAAGACCTGGAACATGCATTAATTGCATAGCTACATTCTCAAAGAGGCTAAGCCTCTTATATGGCCTGGGAATGAGGCATTGGGAATGAGTGTCATAGGCAACTGCATAGGCATCCATCTGAGCCTCTTTATTCTGATTTCATTGTTCTCTTAGTGTGTCACAAGCCAGACCATGTCTTAAAAAAACAAAAAACAAAACCTCTGGTTCTCATTGATTGCTCACTAACAGGTCCTAGGCCAAGCCCTAGTTGATCATTGTTTGGGTCCTGATTGACTCAGATTGAATGTAAATAGCAATCATTTCTGCTTCCTTCAGAAATCTTGAGGGTCTTCTCCTAGATTTATTTAGATTTTTTTTTTTTGACTAGGTGAAAGAGAAGATTGTCTTACTCTATTGCTCCCTAACCTTAATCCCTGAATGGACATGGGCTCAGTCAAATTGTAGATCTGTTAAAGACCTTAGCTAAAGAAAGTCTCCCATTGTACCCAGGGCCATCTCTAGTCGTCCTGATCTAAATCTGGCCATTGGACTCAGATGGCTTTGGAGGGGAAAGTAAGGCTGGTGACCTTACACAGTCCTCCTTCAATTTAAATCCAATTCATTTGCATGTCATGGCATCACCTCCCTGATATCATGGTCCTCTTAGAGAACAAACTCGTTGAGAAAAGACATTGAATGACTTGTCCAATGTTGTATAGTTAGTATGTGTCTGAAGCTGGATTTGAACTCAGTTTTCTAGACATCAGGTCCAAGTCTCTATTTATTATGCTACCTAACTGCTTCTTAAATGGTGAATAGTATTGCCAAGTCCATCAGCATGCTTGTGGTAAGAAAGTCTTCAGAGGTGACAGGTGAAGACTTTGAAATTGAGTTTTGACAGTAATTGGACTTGAGCAAAGGAGCTTTTGATGCTAGTGCTCTGAAAGCTGGATTGCTTTAATTAAGTGATTCAGACTGTCAGTCTGTGATTCTGTATTTATTCTGCAGTTAGGTGGTGCAGTGAGTAGAGCACTGAGCTTGAATTCAGGAAGGGAAGCAAAGTCACTTGTCCAAAGTCACACAATAAATTAATTATAAATCATTATATAAATGATCATATAACCAAATGAAATAATAATTGTAGGGAGTTTAGCATGATGCCTGGCACATTGCTATTGTTCAATTGTGACCAACTCATAGCAACCCTATAGATTATTACATGTCAATAATCTCTAGATGGTTTTCTTGGCAAAGACACTAGAGTGATTTGCTATTTCTTTCTCCAGTGGATAAGGCAAACAGAGGTTAAGTTATTTGCCCAGTGTCCCATAAGCTAGTAAATATCTGAGGCTAGTTTTGAACTTAGATCTTGCTGACTCCAGGACCAGGGTCTTATGTATTGTACTACCCAGCTGCCCCTGTTGCACCTAGCACATAATAAGCCTATAAATATAAGTGGAGGGAAAGAGTTAGTGAATTCAGAAGTCATACAATGAGTTCCAGTTTAGAATGGAAACCAAGTCATTGCCTTTCCCAATATAGCAAGCTGCTTTTTTTCATACCAAGACCTACAACAGGACTTTGTGTGCTTCTTGAAGACAGATATGTAGTGGAGTGGATAGAGCACTGGATATAAGGAAATCATTTTAACTTCTAAGCTTTAGTTTTCTCATCTGCAGAATGAGAATAGTATTCACTTTATGGGCAGGATTGTTTTAATCAAATAAAATAATATATGTAAAGCATTTTGTAAACCTTAAAGTACTATAAAATTCTGTGATCATCATCGCCATCATTATTGGTAGTGATATTGTGGTTGATATCACAGGCTAGAGTATTAATGGAGTTCTCTAATGCATTGCTGTCTAAATCCCTTGTCCAACACTTCTTGTTTCTCCTGAGGGTAACGACTCTTCCTGGCATTTATTTGTTTTCCTATGATTCTGCTTCTAGAAAGACCTACCGTCACTAAGGAAGATAGCAACCTGATCTGCCAAGCAACACTGGAAAAGCCAGGGAGAAGAATTATCTGGACCAATGAGCAGTCAACAGAGAAAACAGAGTTCATATCCAGTCAGGATAACAGAGGCCTATTCAATCTTAGCAGCATTAAACTTTGGAAGAATAGTTTTAACAGTAACCCATCCTGCTGTAAAGTTGTGGATGAGAAGGGCTCCCCAGAATCTTGTGCAGAAACTTGCTATACTAATGTCATCAGGAGTAAATCCTTAGGTGAGGTCTGGAAGAATGGATCAGATAGAGTGAATAATTTTGTTGTGCTGTTTGGGGTAACAGTTGCAGTTTCAATGTATTTGGGATAAGACCTGGCAGGGAGCTCAGAAATATGACTTAGAATCTTGAACTTTGGGGCAGCTAGGTGGCGCAGTGGATAGAGCACCAGCCCTGAAGTCAGGAGGACCTAAGTTCAAATCTGGTCTCAGACACGTCCTAGCTGTGTGACCCTGGGCAAGTCACTTAACCCCAATTGCCTCAGCAAAAAAAAAAAAAAAAAAAGAATCTTTTACTTTTTTAATTTAAGACAATTATTTTTTCTTTTTTTTTTTTTTTTGCTGAGGCAATTGGGGTTAAGTGTCTGAAACCAGATTTGAACTCAGGTCCTCCTGACTTCAGGGTTGATGCTCTAACCATTGTGCCACCTAATTGCCCTAATAATTCATTTTTTTGTGTGTGCTACTGTTTTTTTTTTTTTTGCTGAGGCAATTGGGGGTTAAGTGACTTGCCCAGGGTCACACAGCTAGGGAATGTTAAGTATCTGAGACCAGATTTGAACTCAGGGGTCCTCCTGACTTCAGGGCTGGTGCTCTATCCACTGCGCCACCCAGCTGCCCCCCTAATAATTCATTTTAAAAAGCACTTTAAAGTTCAGTTTGCTTTTCTGATAACAACCTCCTGAGAAATATTGATTAAATATTATTATCATACTGCCATTTGACAGATGATAAAGCTGAGACTGAGAAAGGGAATGCAGCTCATTAATGTGAGAGCCAGAACTTGAATCCAAATCATCTAACTCTAAATGTAGAAGAATTTTTGTCACACTGACCTTTCTCCTTAAATCTACTCTTTCTAAACAGACTTAAAAAATAAGCACTTACATTGAGATTTCTACATGTCTATTTCTGCTAATTAATTCTTTAGCCTCTTGAATGACTTCTCTATACTATTTCTGACTCTGTTCTTTGAATTTTTAAAAATACAGTTTACTTTATCAAAAACAACCCAATCATATCATGGAGCACAATGGAGGAATCCATGCCAATGGATTTTACAATTCTTTCATGAACAACAGGTCAAAGGACTGGTAAGGAACTGAGGGAGAAGAGAATACTTTGGATGGACAAATTTTCCCACAAAATCCTTAACTTTCCTAGCTCTGGAATCATAAGGCATTTGAGCTGGAAAAAGACCTTATTATCATAATTTTTATTTTAGAAATAAGAAAGCTAAGATTCAGAGAAATTAAATAGTTTGCTCAAAAGTAGTATGTAGCAACTTGTTGGCCCAGCAGGGATGTAAATAGAGGTCTCTGAATTCCCAGTTCAGTGCTCAGTCATCATTTTTGCTTTTATTTCACCTTGCCTTCTCAAAGGATGGGGTGGGAAAGGAATATGAAACTCAAAATTTAAAAAGAATAGAATGTTCAAAATCAATAAATAATAAATTGAAATGTTTATTTTTAAAACATAAAAGAAAAATCCTTAGAGACTTAATAAGGTTAAATATTTACATTCCTATATGGAAAAGTAATAAATATAACAACTAAAAACTTTATCATCATTGAACAGATTAAGGTCTACATAAAGGCACAGGTTTGAGTTAATTGTACTGGAATAATCTCAAAAAAATAGTGGAGGTGAGAAAGTGATGTACTAAGAGAAGTTGGAAGTGGGGGGAAGGAAAATTATCTCACATAAACATGGTACACAAAAATAAGCTTTTACAGCACAGGAGAAAAGGCAAGGGGCAAATAAACCTCTCTCTCTTAAAAACTGGTTCACATACAAATTCAGTTGGAAAAGAACTCTATCTTGTACAAACTAGGCAATAACTATAGCAATTTGGTTTTTGATAAACCCAAAGACCCCAGCTTTTGGGATAAGTATTCACTATTTGACAAAAACTGCTGGGAAAACTGGAAACTAGTGTGGAAGAAATTAGGGCTTGACCCACATCTAACACCACATACCAAGATAAGATCTAAATGGGTTCATGATCTGGCTATAAAGAGTGATACTATAAGTAAATTAGAGGAATGTAATATAGTTCACCTCTCAGACCTTTGGAGATGGAATAAATTTATGTCCAAAGAAGAACTGGAACTCTTAATTGAAAACCAGATAGATAACTTTGACTATATTAAGTTAAAAAGTTTTTGTACAAACAAAATCAATGCAGACAAGATTAGGAGGGAAG
>JAJPUD010008201.1:53321-76415 GCA_023553655.1 Myrmecobius fasciatus
ACATAGGCAGCTTTCTTTTATGATTTCTTGAAATATGGTGCCCAGGTTTTTCTTTTATCATTATTTTCAAAGAGTCTAATAACTCTAAGATTGTATCTCCTTTACTTGTTTTCAAGGTCATTTGCTTTTGACAGCAATTATCTTACATTTTTTCCTATTTTTTTCTTTTGCTATTATTCTAATATTTCTTTTCTTGTGGAGCCATTGCTTTCTCTTTGGTTCATTTTAATTTTAAGGGATTCTGTTAGCTTGGATAAAAGTTATCACTTTCTGCCCTAAGCTATTAATTCCCCTTCTTCCTAGCATAAAGCAAATGATGATTGACCCTATGATATGGTCATGATATGATATAACCATATGATAATATACCATAATAATTCATACTTCTCACAGGAAACATAAGGACATTTATTTACTCTATGACCAGCTCAATTATTCCAATCTGCCAATTTCACATTGGCAGATCTAGGTTCCAGAGAACAACCACCATCATATGAGTATGCTCAAATTCTTTCCCTGCACTAGAGTAATGTGAAGCACTCAGCACAGGGCCTAGCATATAGTGTAAAAACTATAGAAATGTTAGCTGCTACTATCTCTACCACTGCTATCATTTCAAAAGTTGTGGAGTCAAAAAATTAATCACTTAGTGGCCAGCCTAGACATAATAAGACTCTTTATAGCTAGATTAGTTCTTGAGCAAAAGGCCTTTGTTCCAAACTCACACTCAGAGTTGGTATTTTGATGGCATAACCTTTGAAATTCTAGGTTTCCCTAACCCAGAATGAATCAAAAGTGAAACTTGGAATGGGCTAATTCTTTTTCCTATTTCTCCAAATCTATTTTTTTAAAAGTAGTTTTCTTCAATATATATTTTTCCATTTCACCAAGTGTATTTTTAAAGGAGTTGTTTACTTCAGACAATTTTTGTTTCCTTTTCCAAATTCTCCTGCAAAACTTTCATTTCCTAACGCCATTTTTCTTCTAACTCCCTTTTAAGATCTTTCGCGAATTCTTCCAAGAGAGCATTTTGAGTTGGAGACCAGTTCATATCTTGCTTTAAGGCTCATCTGGAGGCCTTTTGCCTTCAATGCACTCAGGGTTTGAAATCTGTTCTTCCCTATCTCCATAATAGCTATCTAAGATCAGAGTTCTTTTTTGCTTTTTTCAGTAATTTTTAAAGGTTGAGGTATGGTCCTAGGGCAAAGAGGAGATTGTCCTAGGGTCTGTTATGCTACAGGCTTCCTCCCCAGGGCTGGCCAACTCCTGCCTGTTATGCTGGGGTTCAGGGGTTCACTATTTGCCTTCTGTAGTTGTGTTGGAGGTCTCACAGCTAGCCTGGCTTTTGAACCAGGATAGAGTAGTCAAAGCTGCTGTATTTTGGCTAAGAGCCTTGGACCATACTGCCCTCATGAGACCTCTGCTCTGGGCCTCCCTGCATTGGGCTCCATCCCCCCCTGCCCAATTGGGACAGGTTTTTCCTGAAATTCTTCCAAGATATCTTCTGCTGGAAATTTGTTACACTCCAAATATTTTTGGGTACTGTTACTTCAAAATCCATTCAGAGACTTGATCTAGTGTTAATTCTGAGGGAAGCCAGAATAAACTCAGGTAAAATCTGGAGAGAAGACAGGACTTTGGCTTTGCCCCCTGAACAGACTAATTCCTAATCCTGATAGATTCTCTTTTCACCTCCATGTCTTAGAATTCCTTTCCTTCCTTCTTTAGAGCTCAATCCATGTACCATTTTATGTGAAAATCTTTCCATGATTCCTTGGCTCTATCCAAATTATTCCTTATATACTTATCTATTTACATGTTCCGTCTCCCCTGATTTTATTTTTTTTTATTTTTTCTTTGTCTCTTCAGCAACTTAGAGTAGTGCCTTGTACATAATATATATTTAATCAATCAATCAACAAACATTTATTAAGCACTCTCTATGTTCTGGCTGACCTGAATTAGATTGGATTGGATTATAATGGGGAATCACTACAATACTTTCTATAGAATAAAATAAAAATATTACCATGAAGTAACAAGTGAGGAAGTTAAAAGTTAACACTAACTTGTTTTGAATGACAGTTTTCAAAGTGTGGTTAAAATAAAGAACCATGTGTGGTTTATACATGTTTTTTAAAGCTAGAGATCAGCCTGCCAAAATTGTAAGGTGAAGTGTTCACTTGGGTGAAGATGTTTCAGTTTCTGATACTCCCATTGTTCTTCTTGCTTCTTTCCAAGACCTCAGCAAAAGACGGTATGTGTGTTTCCCAATTATCATAGGCATCTTTAGGTTCCTGTTTGATAAAAGAACCAAGAATAGGTTATGTATGGAGCATCTCGGTAGTTTTCAGTTTGTTCCTTTGCCCATTCCATTCAAGTTGGTCAATTCAACATTTATTTGAGACAATGTAGCAAAACAGATGGAGGGATAGAGAATCTTGGAGTCAGATAGACCTGCTTTCTAGGCCTACTTCTGGACATACTGGCTGTGTGTGACCATCAGCAAGTTTCTTAATCTTGTAGCTCCCCAAGCAACTTTCTAAGATTATAAAATATAGAGAAGGGGTTGAGCTATATTATGGAAGATTAGAAGTTCCCTATAGTAATGAAATCTGGTCCAGACTGGGATTTAAAAAACAACAACCAACTTTGTTAGACTCCAGGAGAACAAAGAAATAAAATTAAAGAAATCCCTGAGGGAGTTTAAATTTTATTTGTGAGTCTGAAAAGAGTATATGACATATTTACAAATAAGAATAATGGAAGATAATCTGAGGAAGAACAAAGCACCAAGAAAAGATTAGGGGTAAGGAAAAGCATCATGAAGCAGGTTGCACCTGAACTATGTTTTGAAGGAAGACAAGAATTTTGAGAGTTGGAGATGAAGAGGAAATGTGTTCTGAGTGAGCAAACAGATTGCAAATGAATGCAAAGTGATGGGAAATAAGAGTTTTGAATTCAAGGAATGGGCAGTATAGTCTAGTATGGATGATTCATAGAACTCTTGAAGAAGATTGAAGCTGGAAAAGTAGGTAAGAGTCAAGTTTCAGAGAATCTTCCAGGTTAGGCTAAGGAATTAGTATTTTATCTTAAAAGCACTGAAGGTTTTAGGAGGGAATAATATCAATCCTGTACCTTCAGAAGATTATTTTGGCAACTGTATGAAGGATGAAAAGGGGGATGCCAAGGAAGATAAGTTTATATTTATAATACTCTGGGCCAGAGATGATGAGATGCTTGAACTAGGGGATGTAGAAAGAAGAGAATGGATATAAAAAATGTTATGGAAACAGAATTAACAAGGCTTTGTAACTGATTGGATATGAGGAATGAAAGAAAGGGGAAAATCAAGAATGCATTCAAAGTTATAAATTTGGATTACTGAAATGATGGAGCCCTAAATAAAATTGATGGAATTCAGAAGAGAAGTAAGTTTAAAGGGCACAATAATCAATTCTCTTTGGGGCTTAATTAATTTAAGGTACCAATGAAGTATCCAGGATGTGTTTAGCAGGAATTTGACAATACACACCAAAATTCACGTGACTATACAGATTTGTGAATCATTGTCATAAAAAGTCTTCTATCTTCACAATATCTTATCTATATATATATATGTATATGTATATGTGTGTATATGTGTGTGTATCCATATATACACACAGAGAATGTTTTAAAAGTCAGTGCAATTTTAAACCATTAAAGTTTAAATGGACATATAGATAAATATATCTGTATGGCTATGGGCATATCAATATGTGTCTCCTATTCTCCAGTTACATGGCCTGAAATCATTCCTATAATTTCTTATCTGACCTCCTCTAACAGGTTTCTAACTGATCTCCTTGACTCCAATCTCTCCCCACTCTAATCCACTCTCTATTCAGAGACCAAAGTGATTTATGCTTAATAACTTTCCAAAGTAGGTTAAAAACATGAATCCAGTTTTTTTCTCCTAGGCAAAAGATAAGGGGTTGTTTCCTCTAGGAAAAGATTTATTTCTGTGAGGGATTATTTGTATGAGGTGAAAAAAATTCTGCCTGACTGCTATGAGTTTAGGATTCCTTACTTCATTTCTCTCTTTTTACTCTCCACTTTTGGAATATTGGGCATTGCTCCTCTTTTCAGAAATTGCTATGGTAAATGATACCTTTATCCTCTGCCAGTTTTCAATACTAACTGAAAAGAATTATAAACAATTTTTAAAAAGCAAATAAGCTTTGTTTTTAGCATGTGTTGTTCTGAGCAGATAAGAGGAAAGGAAAGAGAAATAGGCAAAATCACTATCTGGTATCAAACTTCCAAAGTGAACAATTCAGTAATAATAACCAGTCTGCCTGCAAATATTCCTTGCCTAATTCTCAGGCTGCTCTCCTAGCTGTGGTAGATGGAAGTGACAATTGGAGCATTTGAGCTTCGAGGGTTGCTCTGACACCAATAGCCCTGCCTGTCTTCATTTTTCACTCCAGTCTTTCTCAAAACTCAAAGTGTCTAAGCTCATTTCTGAATCCTTGTTCACTTGCCTTCTTGTGAGCCTACTCCTCCAAAGGAAGGAGAAGGTAACACTGACTCTTTAAGGCATAATTTCTCTTTAGACAGAGGAATCCAAAAATAAGAGAAAAAGAAACTGAAGATTTCCTGCCTATCTATCCATCAGGATTCATCTTATCTACTTTAAATTCTTTAGTAGAAGAGATTCTTTTTTTTTTTTTGCTTTTTGCTGAGGCAATTGGGGTTAAGTGAACTGTCCAGGGTCACACAGCTAGGAAGTGTTAAGTGTCTGAGATCAGATTTGAACTCAGGTCCTCCTGACTTCAGGACTGGTGCTCTATCCACTGCGCCATCTAGCTGCCCCTAGTAGAAGAGATTCTACATTCCTTCTCGGGGCTGGAAATTTTGCAAACCCTTGTAACATCAATTATGGCATTATTAATATTTATAATTACACATCACAGCATCAACAAATAAGCACTTTCCAGAAGAATAATAATTAATCCAGAATCCCAGGCAATCACATTAGAGTACCATTCACAGCAAAAATACACACACACATTAAATATATATATATATATATATATATTTAATGTGTGTGTGTGTGTGTGTATGTGTGAATGTGTGTATGTATATATCAACCATACATGCCATCGACACACAAGAAAGTAAAGCATCACTTGACAAGCTATTTTATGGCTATTTCAGTGACTGAAGGTCTAAATTGTATTCAGGACACATTATGTAGAGATGTCAGAGAAATACATACATCTTTAAAGAACACAAGCAAATATACATAATAATAATCAAATAGGCCTATAGGATAACAAAGTGTGCAAAATAGCATGGTATACACAAATAAATAAATAATGAAACTATGAATACTCAGCAGGCTTAAGTACCTATAACACATATATGATATTAGCAAAAAGGCAAATAAACATGAAGAAGAAAATGCCATAACAGAAGAACATACAGTAGTAGAAACATGCATTAATGAATATAGAAAACTACATGTGAAGCACATGACATAAGAGTAAACATTAACATAGTCATCTGAAATGATCTTTTGTTTAAATTTTAGAGTCACCAGTTTGGAAGATGCTAGTAGTTTCTGACAGAAATTATTTTATCTGCATCATTCTTATGAAAGATACTGTTTTGTCTCATTCCCACTAATGAAAAACATATAGAACAGAAATTGCTATTGTTCTTTTTTTTAAATCTTCAACCAGTTTTTAATATTATTTGGACAGAAATATAGGCAAACTTTAAAGAACAGGTAAGATTTGGATTTGAAACACATACTACATAGGTATACACTAACATTGTCATCTAGCAAATGTTCACTATAATCTGGTAAACATTAATGTTGTCATCTAGTAAACATTGACATTATCATCCAATAAACATTTATCCAGTTGTCACTATATGCACCACAAGTTAATTTGGTCTCTATAAGATCATAATTTAGCCCAACTCTCCTCATAACGTTAACCTATCTGTCCTGAACCTAGTCTTCAGTAGAATTATAAGCCTGAATTCCTAGAAAATTCCTGACAGATAATGGACTCTTAATAAATCCTTGTTAATTGATGGATCCCTAAAATTTATTTTATGTAAGGTCAAGACTGACTAGCATATACTCTGTTGTATGAGATGTATTGGTGCTACAGGAATCTCTGTGACTGAAATTCTAGATAGAAAAGAATCAGTCCTCTCCCCTTCTTTGAAAATATTATTGGGAAGACAATAATCTTGGAAGAATTATTTATTATTCTCATTTTACAGTTGAGGAAATGAGGTATACAGAGCTTAAAGTGACTTGCCCAGAGTCACTTAATTAGTAAGTTTCAAAAGCTAGATATGAACTTTGTGGCTATAGAATAAATTCTCTATCCACTATGCCACCAGCTGTCTAGTAATAATCTTAGTAAAAAATAATAATAGGCAGCATTTATAAAGTGCTTTACAAATATTGTTTCATTTTGTCTGCTGAGCAACCCTGGGAGATAGGTATTATTATCATCCCATTTTGCAGATGAGAAAACTGAAGCAATCAGAAGTTAATTGACTTGCGCAGGGTCAAACAGCTAATAAATATCTGAGGCTATATTTGTACTCAGTTCTTCTTGTCTCTAGGCCTAGCACTCTATAGTAGTAGGTTCACAAAGTATGAAAATTTTTGATAGTTCCTATCGTATAATAGCAAATTGATTTCCAGGAAAATTGTCCCAATGTCAACAGGAAGCATAGTAGAGTCTCTCTTTTTTCACAGACCTACCAAAAAAGAATTTGATCACTTTCCCCCTCTTTGCCAAGTTGAATCGTATAAGGTAGTGCTCAAAATTGTCTAATTTTTCATTTCTACATATATTAGAGAACTGGAACTTTTTTCCCCAGATGATCATTGAATTATCTGTTCTGTATCTTTTGACATTGTATCTACTATATTAGGGAAAAGATCATACTAATAAATTTCTGTTAATTTTTTATACATATTTGCATGTCATATTTTTCAAAAATTTTGTAGCAAAGAATACTTTCACATGTACACACACACACACACACACACACACAAAATCTACCTTAATTCATTAATGTTCTCACTTCTACCTTAATACACACATATAAAGGCTTTCTAGTTTATTTAATATTATTCACTCTATTTACAAAAAAAAAAAAATCTGTCTCCATTCTTCCATATATGCCCTTCCCCTTTAAATGGGAGTGTCTTTCCAAAGATTGCCACCTCTTCCCACTCCACCCTCTTTGTTCTGGTTCTTTTTTTTTTCTCTTATCATTTATCTGTGATACTCATTATTAATTTATTCCTTTTTTTCTCCCACTTCTTTTCTCCCCCCCCTTTTGCCCAAAGCCAATTTGCGTCACTTGGTTGTTAAGACAAAATAACCATTGTTTTGTTATCTCCCTCTTATGAGTATGTTGCTATATAGCTGCTTGATATGGCTTATGTGTGTGTGGTCTTGGTGGTTTTGTAGATTAAAAACTGCCATAATATTGTCTCTGTGTGCTCCTATTTTTTCAATAATATAAATTCTCAGATCTTTTGAAAAAGAATTCATGACTGCCAATTTGTTATAATAAACTTTAACTTTTTACATATTGAATTTTTTTTCCCATTTCTTATTTATGTAGGAAAATCTTATGCAATTATATTTGCTGCTTTTTGAGAAGATGCTTTTGTTCTTGGATTACTGTATGGTCACATCCTTGTCATTGTAATCTTGAAACTTGAAAATTGTTTGAAAATTGTGTGTCTGGATGATTTGAATTTGAGGTTCATCTGTTGAATCTTTTGAAAGTCTGCAATATTTCTAGGAAATTTTCTTCTATAACTTCCTGAAAGAGTAGTATCAATTTCTTTTCTTCTCACAGTTTTGGGGAAATCTGATGATTCTTTAATGTTTTGTTTCTTAGAATCTATCCCTTTTGCCTGTGTCAATCCCAATTCTTTTTCTAAATGTGAAGTTTTAGAAGGCTATTTTTTTCCCCTACTGTCTCTACCATTTTGTTTTCTGTTTTTCATTGAGCCTATTGTTTTGCTTGTAATTACTATAGATAGTTCTATATTATTGACTTTCATCATCTGGCTTGAAGATTTTAGCAACTGGGAACCATTGTAGGTCTTAGAGTTAGTATAGTGACATACCCAGACATTCACAGTTGCAAGAAAATGGAATGGAGAAGAGAGACTAGGGGCAAAGAGACCCTTTAAAAAGCAATCTCAATAATCCAGCAAAGAAGTATTAGGACTTGAATTAATCTAGGTATGTATACCTGGACAGAGTCTAAAATTGTTACTGGTCTTTAATTCCAAAGTCTGTTGTCCATCAGTCCTGAAGTCAGGAGGACCTGAGTTCAAATTTAATCTCAGACACTTTAACACTTCCTAGCTGTGTGACCCTGGGCAAGCCACTTAACCACAATTGCCTCAGGGGGGAAAAAGTCTATTGTCTGATTTTTGCAACAAGCTTGAGGTTACACTGAGAAATGCTGCTACTTGTTAAAAATTTTTTGATCATAGCTTAGTATGTGGCTATTATTTCATGCTCACAAATAATTTTATAAATTAATTTAATCAGCCTAGAAACAATTCTGTTCATTGTTATATAATCCCATTCACAGTTACAAATAGAAGCTTTATGAGAAAGTGCTGTCAAATCTAGTAATCAGTTTCAATTAAACCGAACCAGTCCACACCTAGTAGAGTGGACCCACTTCTCTAAACTAGATAGATATATCTACTTATTTCATTCTTCATCAGGTTAGAAAAATTTTCAAAAGTCTTCATTTTTATAGTGTAAATAGTTCTGGTTCTACTCATTTTGTTTTGCATTATATACAATAGTCTTACCATGTATTTTTGTAATCATCTATTTTTCATTTCTTACAGCTCAGTAGTGCTATATCACATTCACAAAACATAATTTATTCATTCCAGGAGAAATATTTATATAATAATAACAACACTGTTAAAATAATAATTTTGAAAGCTACAAGAAATATGATAAATGTGATGACCATTCATATGGTCATGAAAGCTATAAGAAATATGATAAATATGATGTCCAAAGACTGATGATAAAACTTGCTCACCATTATAGGGAGTTGATGTATTTTGGAATATAAAATGAAACATATATTTTTGTATATGACTATTGAGGGAATTTGCTTTGCCTGAAGCAAAATTTGTTTTTTTGTTATAACTGAATATTTGTTACAATATTTTCTTTTCTTTCTTTCTTTTTTCTTCCTTTCTTTCTTTCTTTTTTTTTGTTAGTAGTATGGGGTGTGAAAGAAGAAAAAAAAATTTCCGTTAGTGTTAATTTTTTTAAATAGAAAGAGTGCTACAGATATGGAATTTTGCAAGCACTTTCAGATGAATTCACTGAATTATTATTTTTACTTAATTATTTTGCTTTATTACAAGAAAATTCTCATGAAATGGGAATAACCTCTAAATGTATATAATATAATAACAAAAACATTAATGAAACTTCAAAAATTAAAAAAAGAAATCAACAAGCCATTTTGCTATTGATTTCTCAAAATATTTAAATATATTAGGAAATTAGGTTATTTAAAATAGAGAATAATCTCTTTGATTTTTTAGTGTTGCTATTTTATATTAATTTTTAACTATAGCCTTCCTCCTCTCCTCTACTCAGTGAGTCATCTCTTTGTAACCAAAAAGAAAATAGAGAAAAAGTGTAGTTCTGAAAAACCAATCAATAATTTAAGTATAACAAAATAAATAAAATGCATTTTAATCTTTTTTTTAAAAAAAAGAAATATTTCTAGATCTTTCCATTCCTACCACCCTTCTCATAATTGATCTATTTTGTGGTTAGATTCTACCATTTTGGTTTTGGGCACAAATGTGATGGCAGTATTCTAGAAATGGATAGGTATAGCCCTGGAAAGTCCCAACCATCCTGTTCTAATACATCTTTATTATGGGGGTCAAGTGCCATTGTGATTGTGGCAATCCATGAATCAACATTTATTAACGTTCTACTATTTAGGAGAGGAACAATACAGTGGAAAGAACAAATACAGGGAAAAGAACAATTCTAAATCTAGAATATCAGAGGATTTGGGTTCAAATCCTGACTAATATTACCTGTGTGAGCTTGGATAAGTCTTTTAGACTCTCTGGGCCTCTCTAAGTCATTTTACAGAGAAGTTTGAGTTTACTCATCTATAAAATGATGGGGTTAGACTAACTGGTCCCTGAAGTTCCTTCTACAATCCTATAATTTTATGTGCCAGTTACTATGTTAGATGCTAAGATACAAAGATTAAAAAAAAAATACATAGTCCTTACCTTCAAGGAGCTTATATTCTATTGGGAAGATGATAGATAAATAGCTAGATAGATGATAGACAGATAGATGATAGAGATAGAGAGATGACAGCTGGATAAAAGAGAGGTAAATAGATGACATATAAATGATAGTTTAGGTGATGAATAGATAAATAAATGATAGATAGATACACATATATGTGGAGAGTGACACAGAGTAGAAAAGAGACAGAAGAGAAAGAAAAAAGACAGAGAAGGGAAGAGAGAAGGAAAGAGACAGGGAGAGAGAAGCAGAAATGAGGAGGGAGTGCATTTTGTGAACACAGAGAATCCACCCCAAAAGTACTATTTGTGTCTGACTTGTGACAGAGCATTCCAAGCTGATATTGGTTTGATCAGCCACAGTCAGACACATTAAATTGACTATAACATAGTGATGTCATTTTGGTCCTCTTTGAGAATGAAGGACAAAACTAATCTATCAACCAACCAACCAAGAGATATGAGGAGTATTGTGTACAAGGACTGACAAAAAGGCCAACTTGGCTGGACTATAAAGAGCTTGAGACAAGTAAAATATTATAAAACTGGAAATGAAGATTAAAGTTAGAATATGAAGGGTTTCAAATGCCAGACAGAAATTGGCATGCCACTTCCACTGAGCCAGAGACACAGCATTCAGTTCAATGGGAACAACTCCTTTGCCTCTTTCTTTTTAGAGGTGAAACAATTTCCTTCACTCATCATGGCTCAAGAAGGAGATACAATCAATATCACCTGCAATACTACTGGACAATCACTTGGACTCTACTTGAAGCGAAGTACTATCCAGATCAAAAACGTGATGTATTTATCAAAACAAGGTGAACATATCATAGATACAAATTACGAGAACCGTACCTTCTTCTTTGGGTTCTTGAATAATTTAGTGATCACAATAACCAACATAGAACTGAATGATACTGATGTCTACACCTGCCAAGCCACAGTGCTCAACAATCTCCTGGGAACTGGCACCATGGTGGTGGTAACAGGTACCCAATTCTGTTCTCTCTTCAGAGAAGTGAATGTCATTCCCAAAATCTTTGCTTATGTTGTTTTCTTTTAACTATAATATGCTTTCTCTGTTCGGTTTGCCTAAGTCCTATTTTCCTTTCAAAACTCAACCCCAGATCTTTTCCTTTCATGAAGAACTACATGAATCCTTAGAAATCCTTTAAAAGTCTTCCCTAGAACTCATGTAACACTTGCTCTCAATTATATATTGCTTTTATTGTTAGGCATATTTTTTACACAAATGCTCTTTCTTCCAACCCAGTCTATAACCTCCCTATGGCAGGATTTCTGTCATTCAAAAATTCATTCATTCAATCAACAAATATTTTGAGCATTTACTTTGTGCAAGGTACAGTTCTAGGTACTAAGGGGATATAAATATATATGTCCCTTGTTCTCAAGGCCAGAATATGAATAATGGAAATTAGAATTTAGTCAGTTTGTAAGAAAATTATAAACAGAAAGCAAGTCACCTGATATAGTGACTAGACCACTAGTTGCAAAGTTAGAGGATCTCTATTCAAATGTTGGCTCTGCTATTTTTGACTTAAGTGATCTCATTCAAGTCACAAAATCTCTCAGATTTATTTTCCTCATCTGGAAAATGGACTAGAGAACATATAAGTTCTCTTTTAATTCTAAAATCTATTTACTCTATGATTTTGAATAAGAATTGTCCTCTCTCTGTGTACATAGTAGGTTCTAAGTAAGTACCTGCTGATTGATAAGTCCACCCTATGCTATAACAATTTAGAGGAAGAGTGAGTCACTTCTAGCCAAGAGGAGCATGGAAGATTTCCTAGGGCTGGTCCTGAGCTGGATCTTGCTGTTGTTCAATCCTTTTTTTCAGTTGTGTTTGACTCTTCATGACCTCTTTGGGGGATTTCTTGGTAAGCAAACAACAGTAGTTTGCCATTTACTTCTCTAGCTCATTTTATAGTTGAGGAAACTGAGGCAAACAGGGTTAAGTGACTTTCCCAGGGACACATAGCTAGTAAGTATCTGAGGTGAGATTTGAACTCAAGAAGATAAATCTTTCTGATGTCAGGCTTAGCACTCTATGCACTATAGCACCACCTAGCTGCCCAAGCTGAACCTTAAAGGGGAAATAAAAGGTTTTCAATATAAAGAAAGAATACGTTGAAGGCAGGAGAGAGGGCATGAGTGAAAACACAGACTGAGATAATAAGTACCCAAATAGGGATTTGAACTCTTGACACTTAGTACAATGCTTTTTCTACTATTTAAGGAAAAAGGAGACTCTGGTGAGTTAAATGACTGACCCAAATCACACAGCTAAGGATACAGAGATAGCTCTTCTTTTTTTCCCAGAACTCCCCATCTACTTGTGGGAACCTAAGCTTATTAGAGCCTGGCAAATTACTTTCTATTTTTTCTTTCTAGAAAAAAACTGGAAAAAAGAGAGTGGAAACCTGAAAAAATCACAGGTGGGGGTGGTCTTGATTGTGATATCTTTCTTCATTGGGTTGGCCTTGTGGCCCCTGTTTGTAATAATCAAGAAGCGGGTAAGTGAATCAAATCTGTTGCTTGTCTTGTATTTTTTTTCATTTGACTATTTCCACACCCAAAGAGATTGAGCTTCTCTCAAAAACATAGAAGAGGCAGCAAGAGATACAGAAAAACCAATCATCCAGAAATCTCAAATACCATCTCATTTTTTTGTTGTTGTTGGGCTCCTTGGAATGGGGTCTCTTCACAGCAATGTGTATGGAAACCTAGATCAGAGTCAATATTAGTTAGGAAAAGCAGGTTGTTGGGAGAGAAGGAAGGAGTAGAATTTAGGAATGATTAGTGGAAATGCTGTGAAGATCATGAAATGCTCAATAGAACTCTAAAGAATAAACATTGAAGATGTTGGAGATATCCAAAAATTCATTTCAAAGACAATTTGGAGACTGTTTAGCCATGCAGGATATTGCTTGCATGCCTAGAGAGATTGCCAGGGGAGTGATTCCCTGCTAGGCTCCTGGCTTTTACCTCCAACTTTTTTAGAAACCAAACCTTAGACCTAAGAATTTCCAATAGAAGTTGAATAAGAGCCAGGAAACACAAGAGATAGTAGGGAATGACCAGTTAAATTGTCTTTTCCAGAGTGAAAACAAAGAGTGAACTCAGTTGTGTCAAAAATATGATTTGAATTCAGAATCCTTTCTCCCCACTGACTTCCTTTACAAATACAAGGTGTTACTGGGGAATGAAAAAAAACCAGTGTTTTATTTCTGAAATCAAATCCTAAGGGGACTGTTCAGCTTGCAAAAGAAGCACTGAAGTACTCAAACTTAATTAAAAATAGGAAAAATTGCTTTTATTTTCCAGGTATACAATTCAAGGACTCAGAATACAACATGTAGCATATACGAAGAAATGTCCTATATTCAACGCAACACAACATGCCAGGATAATCAGTACAACTGACCAGCCTCACTATGGAGATCAAGCAAGGGTACCCTACAAAAACAACATTTTCCCCTCCACACTGTATAATTTGTCTCTGCAAATGAGGAACCTGGCTTTCCACCAGAAAATAGCCAACACAAATTATTTTAGGACAAAGGAGATTAAGATGCTTAATAGATTTTAAATTTTGTAGGACTAGAAATGGAGATCAGGTCCAGCAAGGGCCAACCTATTCCCCTTCCATTTTGCAGAATTGCCAGAGACCATGCATATAGCAGTTATCAGAACTGAGATTTGCATCCAGTCATATGGAAGGGAATGCTGGGGAGGGGAAGAGAAGAAGGGAAAAAGATGAGAAGATGGAAGAGACTTTTGGAAGGTGGAGGTATAACAATAATATACCTGCAAAAAAAAAAAAAAAGAAATGAGGTCAATTTAAAATGCAGAAAAGAGAATGAAAAGGAGTTAAGAAAAAAGTCAACACTGAGATGTGGACATGGGAAGGAGTCCACACTTAGGACATAACTCTAGAAAGGAACCAATAAACACCAGAGAAATAACCATTTGTCTTAACACAAACTTGTTCCCTTGAGGCAATATTCTTTGGGTGGAATTATGCTAAGCAACCTAATTCATCACTATTCTGTGTCATATTACAGTCTGCACCATTTACAAATAAGTACTTTGTAAAAATAAAATAAAAATTTTTAAAATCTATGAGAGTAGCATCTTTAAAGATCGATTCATTGGTCCTTGACTTTCAACACTATCTATATCCTCCTGATGGGGTTTGAATTATTGCTTAAATCTTTGGGAATATGGAAACTTCTTTTTTGAGAAGACTGTGGGCCATTTTGACATTGGGACAGTGTCCTGAAGGTCATCACATGCATTTGATGTTAGTGAGGTCCACCGTTGCCTCAGAGTAAAGGGAGTCAAGGGTTAGTTGAGTTATGCTGAGCTAAGGCCATACTGAATGAGGTTGCCACTTTATGTTTTTTTTCAAAGATATTTTATTTTTCCAAGTACATGCAAAGTTAATTTTCAACATTTACCTTTGCAAAATCTTATGTTCCAAATCTTTCTCCTTACCTCCCTACCTCCCTCTGCCAAGACAGCAAACAATTTGGTATGGGTTAAATGTGTGTAATTTTTCTAAATATATTTCCATATTCATCATGCTGTGCAAGAAAAAATTTGATCAAAAGGGAAAAAAACACAAGAAAAAAAAAACAAGCAGGGGCAGCTAGGTGGCGCAATGGTTAGAGCACCAGCCCTGAAGTCAGGAGGACCTGAGTTCAAATCTGGTCTCAGACACTTCTAGCTGTGTGACCCTGGGCAAGTCACTTAACCCCAATTGCCTCAGCAAAAAGCAAAAAAAAAAAAACAAACAAAAAAAACCCAAGCAAACCAACAACAATGATAAAAACGTGGAAATACTATGTTTTGATCCATATTCAGTGGCTTCTCTCTCTAGATGTGGATGGCACTTTCCATCCCAAGATTATTGGAATTGAGGCTGCCACTTTAGGACTAGCAGAAATGGACTGCCATGGTAATGATTTCCACTAATCCTATGTATCTTTCAATAAAAATAAAGATATTTTTTGATGGTAATGGAAGAAAGGAAGGAAATAAATATTAAGTACTATGTGTCAGGCAATGTGCTAAGTACGTTTAATTCTCAGAATATCCCTGAGAAGTAGGTGCTATTATTTTTTATTGTTCAGTAGCAATCACTTCTTTGTGATCTCATCTTGGGGTTTTCTTGGCAAAAATATGGGATGGTTTACCATTACCTTCTTCAGTTCATTTTACATATGAGGAACTGAGGCAAACAAGATTAAGTGATTTACCCAGGATCATACAGCTAGTAAGTGTCTGAAGCTGGATTTGACTTCATGAAGATGAGTCTTCCTGATTCTAAGCCTAGTGCTGTAATCACTTTGTCACCTAGCTCCTCTGGTACTATTATTATTATTGCCATTATATTATCTATATTATTATAGTTGAGGACAATGATGAAGACAGAGATTAAGTGATCTGACCAGGAACTCTAGTCTTCCTCATTTCAGGTAGAGCTCTATATACCATAGAGTTCTGTTTAACTGCCTAACCAACAGGAGCCAAGTCTCCTTGTAAGTAAACATTTCTAGAGCTGGCTGACATATAGTATGGGGACTTGTGGCTATTCTCTAGGTTAATGCATCATGGCACAGAAATGCAACATGTAATAATTATAGTCATAACTAGCATTTAAATAACATACTAAGTAGTACAGTAAATAGATAACCCAGCCTGAAATCATGAAGATTTGAGTTCAAATTCAACATTAGCTATATAACCCTGGACAAGTCCCTTAACCTTGTTTATCCTGCTTTCTCATCTGTAAAATGAGTTGGAGAGGGAAATGGCAAACCACTCCAATATCTTTGCCCAAATGAGGTCACAAAGAATCAGACATGACAAAAAAACAACAATTAAAACTGTTATCTCATTTGAGCCTCAAAACAATCCTGAAAGGTAGATGCTATCATAATCCCTCTTTCACAGATGAGAAAACTAAATCACAAGTTAAATGACTTTCTTAAAGTCAGACAGTTAGGAAGTGTCTCAGACCACATTTGAATTCTGGTCTTCCCAATTCCAGGTCCTAAACTATATCCACTGAACCACCTAATTAAAGGGATAGGATTTAGAGTCAGAAGACTTTTGAATCCTGCTCCTGACAGCCTAGACAAATTATTTAACCCATCTGAATCTTAATTTACTTGTTGGTAAAATGAAGATAATAATTTTTATACTATCTCCCTGCACAATGGGAGAGAAGAGCTGTGCAACTTTAAGATGGTATTGAAATGTGAACTATTTTTATTACAACAATCAGAAATTCTCTGATCTCATTTTCCAGTAAGTAGAGTGATGTTGGTACAACTAAAAATTCTAATAATAACCAAACAAAAAAACTATGTGTGACCACATCCTCTCTGCCTCAATCACTCTGCACATATGATCAGCCTGATCCTCTTAACCCACTGAAGATCTGTTTTTCAGGAAGAGCAGAGAGCTTTGTTAATACCTAAAATACTTAGGAATGGGTATTGGACTGGTGATTTCGTTGTTTTAAGATATTCCCAGATAAGGAAATTTCTTCTAGATTACAGGTTGACACCTTCTCCATAGCTATTAAAGCTTAAGGGCACTAAGACTTTGGAAACACCTTATATATAATAGCTTACATTGTGCTTTATGGTTTGCAAAATGGAATTTTTCTCACTAGATTTTCACAATATTATGCTGCACTTATCATTATCACAATTTTACAGATGCCTTAGAGAGGGCATCTATCTTGCTTATGGTCACATAGACAATTAAGTGAAAGAGACAAGATGCATGGTTTCTTGTGCCTTCTAATAGAGTGGTGCATCTCTATTTTCTCTTCATGTGGTTATAAAGAACTATAAGAAATTGGTATGGGCCATGGACTAGATTGAAAGATCCTCATCCATAGTCCTCTATGTAGCAACATGTTCCATTTATCCACAAACCCTACAGACTTTTACCAGAGATAAGTCACTTTCCTTAGGCAATTAGTTGCTCCTGGCTTCTCCTTAAATTACCTCTTATAATACCATCCTAAGAGATATCATGAAGGAGCTGCCAGTATCTCCCCTTCTAGCCTTCCTTTGGAGCATAAAGATGTTCCTTTCTGCAAGAGAGCAGTGTCTTTCATGATACCATATGCTTTCCAGTCATGTCCAACTCTTTGTGATCCCATTTGGGATTTTCATGGCAAAGATGCAGGAATACTTTGTCATTTCTTTCTCTAACTCATTAATTTTTTTTTACAGATGAAGAAATGGAGGCAAACAGGATTAAATGACTTGCCCAAGATTACATGGATAGTTAAGTATCAGAGGCCAGATTTGAACTCATGAAGATGAGCCTTCCTTATTCCAACCCTGGCACTCTATCCACTTTGCTTCCTAGCTGCCCATGTTACCACTTATCTGGTATTAACGGGGCCCATGACATAGCTCAAAGTATAGAAAGCCATAGCTTCAAACTGGCTTTGTAGAATGTGACTTTCTCTTCAAAGATAGCAAGACTGAA
This sequence comes from Myrmecobius fasciatus, assembly GCA_023553655.1. Lineage (NCBI taxonomy): Eukaryota > Metazoa > Chordata > Mammalia > Dasyuromorphia > Myrmecobiidae > Myrmecobius > Myrmecobius fasciatus. The sequence continues at coordinate 71,233 of JAJPUD010008201.1, forward strand.
ACTTAGGGAGCTTCCCAGAGGTGACTTGGCCAGCCTGACACAGTCATGTTGCATTAGACACCCACTGAAATAATTTTTTCCCACCTCTCCTTTCCAATCAGTGCAACAATGTGTCATTTTCTTTACAAATTCTCAACAGAAGCACAATTGTCTATAAGGTAACAATTATCTCTATTATCTTGTGACTTTTGTACAGTGAGGAATGGAAGTTTGTAACTGGCTTGTGCTAGTAGAATTGCATCAATGATGATGAAGAAAGGAAGGAAATAAGTTTTCATTAAATGCCTATAAATGCTAGAATCTGGTCCAAGCGCTTTTTACAAATATTATCTCATTTAATTCTCCAGACAGCCTTGAGGGATGGGTACTGTTATCTCCATTTGAAAGGTGAGGAAACTGATAGAAAAAGTCCCTGGATGCTTGAGGCTCAGAAAGAATTTGAATCAAGGGGAAAGATTCTCTTCAGAAGCTGAATCATAAATGTTTGGGTTGGGATTAATTTCTCTTCCAATTATGTGTAATCGTTGCTTTTTATACCGCCCCCCCCAACAGTGGTTGGTAATGGTTCCCAAGTATGTGGTAGAGGCCAACAAAAGAATTTAACTAGCATAGCTACCATTTATGTTGAAAGCAATTCTTGAGATAAAACATAAGAGATGATCAGATAACTGAAGACAAAGGGAAGAAATATATCCAGCTATGTTGGGGAACAATGAAAGGGATTATTTTAATCTTCATATTTTTGGAATTAAGTAAATACCTCAAGGAAGTATGTTGTTTTGTTTTGTGGGCTTTTTTTATTTTAATTTTTTTTAAAAGTACTTTGAGAACTATTTTCCATAGGAAGATATACTTTTCTTTTTTGTTTTTTTTTTCTATGTGGTTAAAATTTGAAAAAAAAAATCTATTCTGGCAGAGATAGATAAATTTTCCTAATACTTTTTGATTTTGGCTTAAAAATAAACACAAACATGCATATTCACACTCTTTTATGTATATGTCTAAACACATTTATGAATGTTTATATAGGTGCTTTTAAAAACAAGGAATTTTGGTTTATGCTATTTGCATTGGACTTGGATGCAAAAAACCCTGAGTTCAAATCTAGTCTCACAAACTCATTGGGTGAGACACTTAATCTTTGTCTGCCTCAATTTCCTCATCATGGGGGTAATAATAGAACCTATCTCCCAGGGTTGTTTGGGGGATCAAATGACATGATATTTGTGAAGTACTTTGCAAAATTAAAGTGTTAGACAGATGCTAGATTTTATTATTATTTTATTATAGGATAAAATGTGCTTTAAAATTATTTTTAAGGTGTCTGCCTCAGAACTGAATGGGGTATACACATTATTTTCAGAGGGGGGCAGCTAGGTGGCATAGTAGATAGAGTACCAGAATTCACCCTCAATCACTTATTAGCTATGTGATCTTTGGCAAGTCATCCCTTATTTGCCTCTGTTTCCTCATCTGTAAAATGAGCTGGAAAAAGAAATAGTAAACCATTCCAGTATCTCTCTGACCAGAAAACCGCAAATGGGATTTGAAGAGTCAGACTTGAATGAAACACCTGAACAACAACATTATTTTCAGGAGAATTATTTCCAGCAGCAGGGATCTCATTGAATATTGACCCACATTTTTAAAAGTAGCTACTATTTCCTCATTATTTCTGTACTTCAGAGTGACATTTTTCACTCAAGATTATAAACAGCAAATAAAGGTATATGCAGTTAAGTGGTGTGTTGGACCTAGAGTCAGGTAGACCTAAATTGTTAAGGTATTTTATAAATGCTAAGCTGTTATTATATGCAATATTCTTCTTCTTCTCCTGACCAAAAGAACAGGATTACTGATTTTTACCCTACCCAATCCTTCTCTCAGTAATCATCTTAAACGTGTAAATGTCTTATATAAGTCACTTTTAACTTGTATTTCAACCCCAAGTAATAATTACCTGGACCATAGCACTATGTCTATTTAGAGCAACTTATCTATAGAAAGACATTTCATATGCAAGCAAAGTATTTTTTGATACTCACAAAATGTCTTTTGGCCTTGCCTATAGGCAACAAATAACACACAGAAGGCCTTGAGAACATCAACAGAATTGCATCTATTGGTCTATATAGCACTGAAACTTCCATATGAATATATAAAGTTAAGTGATCCTGTGTCACACAGTTAGTAAACGTCTGGGGCCAGATTTGAACTCTTGAAGATGATTCTTCCTGACTCCAGGCCCAGCACACTATCCACTATATTATCTAACTGCTCTCATCATTGTTTAGTAATTCTTAAAACCTTCAAACTAAAAATTTGAACTTTGATTTTTACAATTGCTTATGAAACTTCAACTTTTGTTTTATAATTATTATAAAATGTGTTAGGAATTGTTTGAGGACAGATCATTTCTGATTAAGCAGGAGAAACTCTGCCAGGGAGACATTCTCTCTGAGCAGATACTTTCATAGTTTATAAGTCACATGTCTGACAGATTTGGCTAAAATGCAAGAGTAGATTTTTTTTTCCCTGTATCCTTTTTTCTGGTTGTCTCTTTCCCTTCTGGTTCATTGATTAAACTTCTCTTTGTTTCTTAGTCCTCCACTCAAGCTCACTAACTGGGGTGAGGCTTTCCCTACTGAACTTCATACCCATCCCAGGCCCAGGCCTTCTCCACTCTCAGTTCAAATACTGCCATTAGAACTTTCCTGCCTGAGGACTTATTCAAGCTTTGCAGTTCTTCATCTCTGATAAATCTGGACTCTGCCAGCATCATAGTAATAAAACATAGGCTTATTGATTTAGAACTAAAAGAAAATTTTCAGATATTATCTAATCTAATGACATCAAATTCAAATAAAAATGGAGGCCATAAATTAGACATAAGGATCACATGACAGTTTCAAAATGTAATGTTATTTATGTTTTTTTTTAATTTTTAATTATTTACCAATTATATTTTTCATCTGATTTGGATCCCACTCAGGACTATTATGACTTCTAAGTGACCTGAAAACCACATGTTTGACATCTCTGGTCTAGTCTGTCAAAGCAAATAAATTGGGTACTTAGTATTTTGTTCAGGCTTTAATTATATTAGAAACACAGACTTACTAGTTTATCAAGTAGTTATTTGAAAGAGTTGTCTACAAAGTATATTCCTTATCAGCCAAAAGGCCTAGTTTTACTAAAGGAAAGCTGGTATTTATTTGTCCTTTCAAGGATACATTAGCTCAATTCAATACTAGAATGTTTATCTGACAAAAAAGGAAAAACAGGTCACAAATCATGAAAAATAGTAATATATATAATCTCAAGGACTCTAGGACACATGGCAAATCACAGTCATTCCACATAGCCAATTATGAGAAGTGGCCTAATTGTATCTGGAATATTCTAAAGATTGTCAATAATTCCTGGTATCTTGTAGTATATGCCCTTTTTGATATGTAGGCAATTAATTTCAATAAACAACTCAGTTTCATTTTAGAAGCTTAGTTAATTCAATTAAGCATTAAGTCCTTTCTTAGTTTAAATTTACTTATGCTCAAAACTCTAATATCCTACTTCTAACCCAAACTCTTCATTTCACAAGTGTGGAAGGAAACTGAGGTCTTGTATTAGGTAGGTAAATCTTTAAGTGGAAAATATAGTCAAGGCTTTTCATATATATTCTATTGCTCAAAGATTTTAATTCAAAAAATCAACAATGAATGAACTATGTTAGTGGGGGAATTCCACCCAGGCATTTGTTCAGCAACTTTCCCACTGCCCCACTCACCCACCCACACACTTGATTGATCAAGCCTTGTCATTAGTTTAGCTAGCTAGCTGAGAAGCACAGCTCTATTAAGACTATTACAACAGGACAGGTTAAATGGGCAAAATACAGTGTTTTGTTTTGTTTTGTTTTGTTTTTATAGAAACAATTGGATATTGCAATTGCCCCAAGAAAAACAATAAAAACTAAAATTTGAAAGATTCCAACCAACAAAACAGGTTGAGACTCCAAAGGCAGTCACAGTGGAATTCATTCTGGACATGAAAGAATTCTGTGATTAACCTCATTCTATTCTCCTAGAGATTATTTTTTCCCTTGAGTTTGTGATTTGGTAATATTGATCTCTCTAGTTTCTCTTCCTACTTATTTGATTATTCCTCAATTCTCTCTGTTTATTCATCATCCATATCATACCCTGTCACTGTGAGTATATTCCAAGGCTCCAACCTGGACCCTCTTCACTCCTCACTTTACAAGGGTACACAATCAGGAGTTGGCAAACTTGTTTTGTTTTTAATATTTTGATAGCTGTATTTCAAAATAAATGGTTTCCTTTGTAACTGTATAGATTTTATTTTATACATTTAAAAATATTTATTCTGAGAAGCTGAACATAGTTGGCTACCCCCAGACTTTCAAAGGGGTCCAAAATGTGCAAAAAGGTTAAGAATGTCTGTTGTATATCATTATTTGTTGACTTCATTAGCTCTCTTGGATGTAATTATCACCTTTTTTGCAGTTGACTCTCAGATTCAACCCTAATGTCTTTTCAAATCTTCAATGCCACATCAATTACTTATTAGACATTTATTTTAAAATAGATATCCCATAAATATTTTCAAATTTAACACATCCAAAATGTAACTTATCTTTATCCCCAAACTCATCTGTCTTCTGAACTTTTCTATTGTTGTTGGCAGTATCCCCATCCAACTATGACATCATCTTTGACTCTTCATTGTCACTCATTCCATACATCTTGTAGTTTTTCTCTCTCCAACACCTCTTTATGTGTTCCTTTCTCTCTACTCTCTGCACAAGTCTTTCATCACTTCTTACCTGTACATTACAAAATCCTCCTAGCTTGCTTCAAATTTTTCCTCACACCAGTTCACTCTCCTTTTGACTGTCAAAATTATTTTCCCAAAGCAACAAGTCTAATTATGTCATTATGTTATAAATCAAGTGACTTCTTATAACCTCTAGAATCAAATTCAAACTCTTATTAGATATTTAAATCTTCACCCACAATTTTGAGCCTTGTCATTCTTGTGTGGAATTCTCCCCCTCTTCACATCTGACTCTTAGAATTGTAGAAGGCAAGAGGTTTTTATCAAATATGGTAGACTCATGTCAGTGTACAGTGAGAGAGTAAAATTCCCTCCTCCAAGTGTTA
>JAJPUD010008201.1:76515-93626 GCA_023553655.1 Myrmecobius fasciatus
GGTCACACAGCTAGGAAATGTTAAGTGTCTGAGGTCAGATTTGAACTCAGGTCCTCCTGACTTCAGGGCTGATGCTCTATCCACTGCACCACCTAGCTGCCCCAATGCTTTGCAAAACCTAAAGCCATATATAAATGCTAGCTTCTTATTCTCTCCTTCTTCCCAAGCTTTAAGTAATACACACACTGCTAAGCATTTCTTCTAGACAACAGCATCTTAGGGTAAGGAAATGAGATCTCTCTACTTAATATATCAAATACAAAAAAAAAGTTAATACTGTTAGCTAGCTGGAAGTCAGAAAAGTAGCTTTTATTTTTCTAAGAATCATGAATGTGTGGGTTTGGGGCACCGATTCTGAATCAATTTGGAAGAGATGATTGTAAAATTTTCAGTGTAAGCATTTATACCTCAGAAATCAGCAAATAATAATTGTTTTTATTATTATTATTATCTAGACTTTAGAATGTGATGAGGGAAAATGTTAACGATTAAGCTTAAACTTAAGAGTTCATTCTGGGTATTCCCCCTCTCCCCTCAGAAAGCTAGTTGTTAAAGATTTATCAGCACACTGCTGCTGCATAGGTCTGATACCCCTAGATGTGTTACCACCTTAGAAATGTGGCACCTTCCTGGAGTAGGCTACTTAGACTTATACTATGTCAAAGGAGTGGTAGAAGCTTGGCCAGACTCTAAGGCCTTTACTAATGTTGTGCCTTGTCCAGTTCTCCACTGTAGAGAACTCCCAGGAAGCTAGAAACTTCAGTAACTGGGATGTTCCCTTCCTCTTAAGATTAATCAAGGGTGCACTTAAGCTTAAAATCTTGAAAAAATATAAGGTCCTGGCACAATTACTGGGGCATTGTGAACTTTATAATGTCCCTAAAAATTAACCACATGCTTCAGAAAGTTAGAGCGTAGAAAGAAGAAACCAGGGTTAGTTACAAAACAATGTTTTTCACAGTAACATATAGTTTTAAGATGTATAAGTAACAGCTCTGTTGAATTTTCAGCAACCCCATCTCCTTATTTTCAACTGCCACCAGCCCATTTGTGTTGTGCTGGACATAACAAATGGCTCCCAACTTGGGGTCCTGATCTAATTAGGCACTGATGGAATTAAGCAGCCCACAAGGGAAGCAGAGACCTGACAGGGAACCGGTACTGAAGACTGTCTTCTATTGATTGGTATCCCCTGGGTAAATGGAAGACAAAAGACCCAAGTCCAGGTAAGGAGAAGGCTCCAGCAGGACAGCTCTCCTGCACCCCTCATCTTTACTTTTGATGTAATAGAACTATGACCCCTGATCTTTGCTGAGGGTGGGACACCTGGCCTGGATAAATTCCTAAAAATGATCCCCATCCACCTGAATCTCCCTGGGGAAAGCTATCTGGTTTCCCACTGGAATCACCCACCTCCATTTAATCTGTGAATCACTTTGGTCTGGGAAACAATCACAACCCTTATTGATTTGAAAATTAGCCCTCAATCGCTCCCTAACCCCAAACTACAGAAGGCTAATAAAAAACAAGATTCTGTACCCAAATCTTTGCTAATTCCTATCAGAATTTGGCCCACTGAAGAAATAGTTTCTCAGTGAATAAACCCTTTTTTTTTCTTTTTTCTTTTTCTTTTTCTTTTTCTTTTTCTTTTTCTTTTCTTTTCTTTTCTTTCTTTTTTTTTTTTTTGGTCAAAAACCTTGCTTGGCGACAGGGACTGCAAATTCTTTTGCAAAAATCTGTGACACTGGCCTGGGAACCCCATTGCTGTTAGGGTATCTCTTACCCCTCATTTCTAACACCTCAACATTTGGTGGCCTATACAGGGATTTCTGAGATTTTACATCTTCCTGGCCAAGGTAAGCCTCCCTGTTGTCTCTGTCCTATAGCAAAGGACACCCAAACACTGGGGAAGGTTTGGGCTGTGGAGAGCTCTATCTTCAGCCGACTTCCTTGACTAGGGATGCCTACACTGGGAATTCCTGTGTCTTTTAGCAGAAGTACCCTTAACCAGAGGAACTTCTTCCACCTCTCTCCCTTTCAGGGATACCTGAGAGGATGGGGTGCTATAGAATCTGGAAAATCTAAGACTTGTGGCAAAAAAAAAAAAGACAATCCATCTGTTTCTATTCCCAAGGATTCTCCCTTAGGCTGCCTCTTAAAAAACAGAGACAAATTTGGCCTAAAAGATAAAAAAACTTAAATTAAAATAGCACTGCAAGATGCTGCTAAAATTTGCTGGAGGGAATCAAAATTAAATACTAACCTTTTAAATAACTCCCTCCTTTCAACTCCTCTAGGGACACAGGATCCCTGTTGCACCACCATGCAGTCCTTATGAGGAGGCCTGTGAATCCCTTCCAGAACTACCTCCTTATCAAAGACAGGACCTTATGTCTGATAATATTTCTTCAACTCTGTCCCCTTCACCTCCTGAATCAGATCCTGAGACATCCCCATCCCCACTCTTCATTCTCTCTGATACAAGGAGTGGGACCCTTTTTCTCCTCCTTAGGATCCAGATTCAGCCACCCCTTCTAACCTCTCCCCTTGTGAGAAGCAGCAGACTGTCAGGGAGGGACACTCAAGGTAGAAGTGCCTTTTTCAATGTCAACTCTCTCCCAGATTAAGGAAAAAGCTGGTCATTACTTTGAGGACCCCAACCAGTTTATTGAGAGGTTTAAAGCCAATGCTCTCCAATCTGATCTTTCCTGGAAAGATGTTAATATTAAACAAAATGCCCCAGATATACAGAGGAAGCTGCAGAAGCCAGTTTTGGGCTCTCAAACTTCTCCAACTCAGTTGTTAAAAACAGCTTTTGGAGTCTTTTAATAATAGTGACCAAACTGCAGCAGAGGAAGACTGAAGAGTAAAATCGAGAAATGGAGAACAGTCTCAGATTTCAGCTGCTGACATTCAGGAACCATTCGAGTTCATGCTTCAGGTGTAATGGACAGGACCATCGAGCCTGGAATTGTCCTTGGAGTCCTTGCCCCAAATGCAACCAGGAGGGGCACTAGAGGAGAGACTGCCCACAGGAAACAAGCTGCCCCCCCAGTGCCCAGTGCCTCCAGCACGATTTTGGGGCTTGGTCAAGCTCCCCCTTATTTTACCAGGACAGCCGAACTCTGGGTATCTTTGGATTTGGCAGGTAAGACCATTGAATTTCTTTTTGATACCGGAGCTTCTCTTTGTTTGCTCTGGCACTCTGGTCTCACTCCCACCCTCCACCCCCATAGAATGGGGGTTGAAGGGAAACTTAAGAACTATTTGGAGCCTGCCAGTTTGGTGACCTGATATTTAAATACTCCTTTCTTATTAATCTCTCCTATCCTGTTCTCTTATTGAAGCGTGATTTAATGCTGAAATTGGGGACCCCAATTTTTTCTTCTCAGACCTCCAAGTGATCTTTTTGTGCTGCTTTCAAAACTCTCCCATGAATATGAAATCTGGAAAGAAAATTGATTCCTTTGATCTGGGACCAAGGAATCCCTGGGTGAGCTAAAAATTTAAGAGATTTACAGCAGTCACATCTTGATCTACATCCCCACCCAAGAGGCTTCCCTAGATGCAGCCATAAAAATTCCTAATTTTCTGGCCTCTAGGGACTACAGGGTCTCCTTATCCAAAACCCATATTGCCTGCCAGTCTGTCAAATAGCCTATACCTGCCATAGCATAACCCTCATTCAAAGCCCTGATCAGGCCAAGGCTTTTAATACCCTGAAAGCCAAACTGACTTCCGACCCTGCCCTGGCTCTACCTAATTTAGAAAAGCCTTTCAATCTGTATATAGATGAAAGGTGGAGCCAGGCCCTGGGAGTCTTAACTCAGGCTACTTCTCAAAGAAAATGGATGGCCCTCATGCCTTAGATCAGTGGCTGCTATAGCCCTTCTAATTGAAGAAACCTCAAAACTTACCCTAGGTCAGCCATTTGAGGTTTTTACTCCCCCTCCCCCCAGGCTCAGAGCATTTTAGAAGCTAAAGGGCATCAGTGGCTTGCTGATGAGCGGCTTACTAGATATCAGGCTCTCCTATTAGATACCCCCAACCTGACTTTCCATGTGTCCCACTCTTAAGTCTGCCACTCTGCTCTCTGATAACACTCAGTCAGGAGACATCATTCATAATTGTGAGGAAGCTTTAGATTCTGTTGACTCCGGTCATCCTGACTTGAGGGAATTCCTCTTGATAGCCCAGATGGTGAATAGTTTACAGATGGGTCCAGTTTTCTTGAAAGTGGGGAAAAAAGAGCAGGTTATCCTGTGGTGAGCCTCAATGGCACCCTAGAAGCTAAGCCATTGCCCCCTGGGACTTCTGCCCAGAAAGCTAAATTCATTGCCCTAACCAGAACTTTGGAACTGGGGAAGGGAATGAGAGTGAGCATCTATACTGACTCCAAATATGGTTTTCATATTTTATATGATCATGGAGCTATATGGAAAGGAAGGGCACTTTTGACAGCAAAGAATTCTCCTATTTGAGAAATGCAAATTGACAACTCTGAGGTACCTCTACACACCTGTCAGATTGGCTAAAATGACAGGAAAAGATAATGACAAATGTTGGAGGGGATGTGGGAAAACTGGGACACTGATACATTGTTGGTGGAGTTGTGAACGGATCCAGCCATTCTGGAGAGCAATTTGGAGCTATGCTCAAAAAGTTATCAAACTGTGCATACCCTTGGACCCAGCAGTGTTTCTACTGGGCCTATATCCCAAAGAGATCTTAGAGGAGGGAAAGGGACCCACCTGTGCAAGAATGTTTGTGGCAGCCCTTTTTGTAGTGGCAAGAAACTGGAAACTGAAGGGATGCCCATCAATTGGAGAGTGGCTGAATAAATTATGGTATATGAATGTTATAGAATATTATTGCTCTGTAAGAAACGACCAGCAGGATGATTTCAGAGAGGCCTGGAGAGACTTGCATGAACTGATGCTGAGTGAAACGAGCAGAACCAGGAGAACATTATACATAGCAACAAGACTATACAATGATCAATTCTGATGGACATGGCTCTCTTCAACAATGATGTGATTCAAATCAGTTCTATTATTCATCGATGAAGATAGTCATATACATCCAGAGAGAGGCCTGTGGCAACTGAATGTGGACCACAACATAGCATTTTAACACTTTCTGTGAATGTTTACTTGCATTTTGTTTTCCTTTTTAGGTTTTTTTTTCTCTCTCTTTCTGGGTCTGATTTTCCTTGTGCAGCAACATAACAAATCCAAAATGTGTGTGCATATCTATGTAATCATATATTTTAATATATTTAACATGTATTAGACTACTTGCCATCTAGGGGAGAGGGTAGGGGAAAGGAGGGAAAAATTTGGAACAGAAAATTTTGCAAAAGTCAATGTAGAAAAAATACTCATATGTTCTGTAAATAAAAAGCTTTAATAAACAAAGAAATCAATTTAAAAAAAAAGTTATCCATTCAACATGCAGGAGAAATTCTACCACTATTTCGAGCTGTCTACAAACCCAGAGAGGTTTCAGTCATATTTTGTAAAGGACACCAGAAGGGAGATTCACTTCAAACCAAGGGGAATAAGTTGCAGTCAGCTGCTCGAGCTCCTGCCCATTCACCCCTGACTATGGCACTTTTAATCCCCCAGTTCCCTGATTCTTATATCCCTTCATATAGCTCACAGGAACCAGTCCTTGCAGAAGAAAGGGGATACACCCTTTCTCTTTCTGGCTGGTTTCAAATACCCTCAAGCCAATTTTTAATCACAGAGGCAAGTCAGTGGAAACTTATTTTTGATCTTCACCAAGCTACCCATTTAGGAAGAAATGCTCTTCAATCTCTTGTGAAATTTTTACTGCCACAAGCTGGGAGAAATGATCAGGCAGGTATGCCAGGCCCGCCCAGTTTGTGCCCAAGAAAATCCTGAAAGAGTTGTTAAAACTCCCCCTCTCCTGAAGCATTCCAGAGAAGGGGCACATACCCAGGGGGAAGATTGGCAAAAAGACTTTACACATATGCCCCTTTGCAGAGGTCTCAAGTTGCTTTTGGTCTTTGCTGACACTTTTTCTAACTGGGTAGAAGCTTTTCCCTGCAGGACTGAGAAAATTCAGGGGGTATCAAAGTGCTTGCTAAAAGAGATCATACCTCGGTTTGGCCTGCCTAGCTCCTTGCAGAGCGACAATGGCCCAGCCTTCACTTTTCAGATATTTCAGAATGTTCCTGTGAACCCCATAGAGGACCTAAAGCTACTCTTCTTCAGGACCCCTGAAAGCACTCTGGAGAAAGAAGAGTGAAATTGTCTATGTCCTTCTTTCTCTCACTCTAGTCTTTTTCCTTACTTTTCCCCCTCCAAGGATGAGAACTTTGCTCCTGGCATTTTCTCTCTGGCTTTTCTTCATGTCATTCTGTATCCCCTGCCAGTGAGGTGTTAACTCCTTCTTAGCCTTTCAGTCTAGGGAGTTCCATGGGCATTGGGGGCAATCAGGATTGTTGGGTGGGCCATCAGCATCCTCAGGGCAGCCCACAGATGGGACCCAATGCATTATTTGCAAAGGCCCCATTCCCAAATGTCACCATCTCCACCCTGGACACCACCCCACTTTTAATCTGCTTGTGAGATTTGTTTCCTCCAGGCTCCAAGCTACAAACTTCCAGCTACTCTTTCAGTCTGAAGATCATGGGGCACCTGACCAGGACACTCAATATCCCATGGATGTTGCTGCTGCCACCTTCAGATCTCACACTTCCCCTCCTGGCCTGAACCCCCATTCAGCATAGGGTCAATTCTACGACTCTTGTCAGCTTGAAGCAGTTCCAGAAGATGAGACCTTGGTCCCTTTGCCACAAATGAATTTGGGGTGACTACTTGAGGGGAGAATGATGTAATAAGGACTCCATGTCTCTCTGATCTTTGTGAAGGATGGAGCACCTGACCTGGGGAAATTCCTAAAAATGATCCCCACCCACCTGAATCTCCCTTGGGAAAGCTACCTGGTTTCCCAGGGGAATCAATCGCCCACCTCCATTTAATCTGTGAATCACTTTGGTCTGGGAAACAAATTTATTGATTTAAAAATTAGCCCTCAATTGCTCCCCAACCCCAAACCATAGAAGGTTAATAAAAGACAAGAATCTGTACCCAAACCTTTGCTAATTCTTATAAGGATTTGGCCCACTGAGGAAATAGTTTCTCAGTGAATAAACCCATTTTTTTGTCAAAAACCTCGGAGATGGGGATTTCGAATTCTTTTACAAAAACCAGTGAGACCGGCCTGGGGAGCCCATTGCTGTTGGGCTATCTCTCACCCCTCATTTTTTACACCTCAACACTCACTTTTCAGAGCAAGACATAAAACAATGGAAGGCAAATAGTTAAAGAATTGAAGAATGAAGGGAAAGATCTTAAACTTTTACAGTTAATCATGTGAAAAACTGGAGTAAGGGCTAAGAAAAATAAGTTAAGGATTTTTCTACAGAATATTTATAACAATGAGCTCTGGTTCTCCAGCAGCCCCCAAAAATCAGTGAATGGGAAAAACTTTATACAAAATATGCAAAGAGAAATGCTCTCAGGCAGTCTCTTCTGATACTCTTTCTTTGTATAACATTTTAAAATTTTGCTTATCAAAACCAGGAGAAATAGATGGTAAGAATAGAACTTTGGAAGTCATTCTCAATAAACAAAAAGGTGGGAAACAGAATTGCAAAAGGACTACATACTATTAATTGTCTCACATTGAATAACATGTCCCACATCCCAGCTGACATTTTTTTTTCATTACATCATTTTTCCTCAAAGAGGAACAGCAAAGGTTAAGGGGCCATCTCTGCCACCCAGCCCTCCCATCACAATATGTGATGTGTTAGGATATCAATGGAACGTGGAGGGGCCCTGATAAGATAATAATTTGGAGTTGAGGTTTTCTTTGTATTTCCACAAGTGAAGGAGACACATGAATCCCAGAAAGATGAAGCTGCCCAGTCTAAGTTGATCCAGAGCATGAAGATAAAAGACAAGAAGACTCTCAGAGGCCGACTGTGCAGCAAAGGGAACCAAATGTCCTATCTCCTGCAACTGGCCTTAGTGCTGGCACAACTTATATTGGGAAAATGAAAAACCAAAACCTTCTGGGGTGTAATACAAAGCCCACTTTGGGTGCGAGTAATTGGATGGAGAGAATACATTCCTGAAATTCTATTGTATGGTAATGGATCATATTTAATTAAGGAATTTGCTATTAATAAGCATTATAGTTCACTAATTAAGTTTAATTTTACTGGACTTACTAAAGCTCCTCCCCTATGTTTTACTTCAAATGCTAGCTTTGACAGCTGTAGTCTAATACAACATTTTCATTACACAGGTTTTTAACTAGTAGGAATGTTGCAAACCTCCAATTGCATATAAAAGACTTTAAATCTATAGTATCACAAAGCATACAACATTTCCTCAATCTAACAACTACTTTTATAGGTATATTGGGACAGAACTGTGAAACAACAACTCCCAGTTGGGGAATCCATATATCACCCTGTCCATATTGGGAGCTATGGGACTGAAGAAGCTGATCCTCCTTTCCTGGACTGCAGAGCACAGCAGAGACTTTTGTCTCACAATTTGGAATCAAGCTTTTGTGTCCTGGCATAATTACTCTTGTAATTTTCATATGCATGGAGGATGCCCCAAACTGAATTGGTGGGGATATATAATCAAAAGGGGATGATCAGATTTGAAAAATCACATTACCATATTATAAGAACAAAAATAAAAATGTATTATATAATGCTACTGTGCAGGCATGTTTGAGAAATGATTATGCTTTCATGGGGAGAAATTGGCCAAGTGACAATAGCAAAGGTAGAAGGAGTTTATGTTACTTGCAGGGAATGCAAGATTTCTGAATGCATCATAAGTAAGGTTAATACCAGTATTGTGTTTGTTATTATGAAACCTTCATTTAACATACTACTCATACAGAATGATAATTGCTATCACACTCAAGCAGACCATTCTTTGGAGAACATTGAACATTTACTCAACAAAAGTAGAAAGAAAATATGTATTTGATGTTTTGTTTTTGGTATAATTGCATTAATTTCTATTTTAGCTTTCAGTGCCTCGATTGTTATATCTGTAATCACTATTCAAAATCAAGTGGTTCAAGCTAATTATTTGCATAAATTTACTCTGAACTTCTCTAAAGGATTTGCTCTGCAGAATAAAATTAATAAGGAGCTTTATGACATTATAAATCAATTAAGGGAGGATATCCTTGAAATAGATCAAGAAGTGGAAATATTAAAAAAATTGGTCTGTGAGTGGGAATAAATTTTTGTATGATTAATAAGAATACAATGAGTCAGAGTGGATTATGGAAAAATTCAAATGCTACTTTGGATATTGAAGATCTTCAAAAGATTGCTGATTTATTTATTTATTTATTGTTAGATAAAGAATCACATGAAAATCTAGAACCTGACCAAAGTGTCCAAACAATAGCTGACTGGATTAAAAGAGTACAAGGAACATTCAGTGCTACTGGGCATGAAATTATACTCATAACATTACTTATATGTATCTGTATCTGTGGACCTACTCTGGTAGGTTGTTTTCTGACCATAGTTTAAAAAATTTCGGAGAATGTTTGCAGGTAGGATCTCAGACTTCAAAGACTTGAGCACCTCAATAAACAAAAAAGGGGGAGATGTAGAGAACTTCCAGGAAGCTAGAAACTTCGGTAAATGGTATGTTCCCCTCCTTCTAAGACTAATCAAGAGTTTATTTAAGCTTGAAACCATGAGAAAACATAAGGTCCTGCAACATTTACTGGGGCATTGTGAACTTTACGTAAGATTGAGTCCCTAGAAACTAGCAACCTGCTTCAGAGAGTTAGATCATAGAAAACAGAAACCAGGATCAGTCACAGAACATTGCCCTTTATAATATGGTTTAATATAAGCAGTATGATTTCTTAAAATAAACAGCCCTCTTGAATTATCAGCATCTCTATTTCCTTATTTTCAACCACCACCAGCCCTTTTGTGTTGGGCTAGTCACAACACTCCACCCAGCAGCTTTTTTTGCTCAGTGGGTGGCTTAGACTGGTTGTTTACAGGAGTCTGGCCAGGCTTCAAAGTCTTTGATGGTTTGAGAATTGGGCCAATCCTCTCCCCAGTTCTTCACAGGGGAAGAGCATGGAGGGGAGTTTTATAGTTCAATAATTAAGTTTAATTTTACTGGACTTACTAAAGCTCCTCCCCTATGTGTTACTACAAATGCTAGCTTTGACAGCTGTAGTCTAATTCACTACAACTGTCTTGAATTATAAAAGGATTAATCTGGGAATGGAGAGAATGTCAGGAATCTTTTTGGGTTCCTATTACCTATTGGTCTTTTCTTTGAGTTCTTGAGGTGGTGACTTTGAAAGGAAAATTGTATTTTATTTTTGCCTTTTTTATTTTTTTTTAATTTCAGGAGTATGTGTTTTTAATACTTGATTATTAGAGAAGTTTTCAAATTGAATTTTCTGGTTTACAAGGACCTGTTGCTTGTTAAAAAGTCTTGAACCTCAATTCCAAAAGACTCATGATGGAAAATGCCATCCATATCCAGAGAAAGAACTGATGAAGACAGAATACAGATTGAAGCATACATACTTTTTTCATTTTCTTTGCTTTTTTTTTTTTCATGGCTTTTTTCCTTTTCTTTTCTTTCTTCTTTCATAACATGACAAATGTGGAAATATATTTAACACGATTGCCCATGAGTAACCTATATTAAATTGCTTCCTGTCTTAGGGAGGAGTAAGGGAGGGATAGAGGGAGAAAAATTTGGAACTCAAAATCTTATTTTAAAAATGAATGTTAAAAACTATCTTTATATTTAATTTAAAAATACTATTTACAATTTTTTTTTAAAAAAGAAAATAATTGTAGACAGTATAAAATACTTGTAAGTCTACTGCCAAGACAACAGAGGAACTATATGAACATAATTACAAAATACTTTTCATTCAAAACAAAGCAAATCTAAACAAATAAAAAACAAAGTATCAAACCTGGAGAACTATGCCAAATTTAGGCTTGGCTCACCATAAGAGTCCAGGTGGCACCATAGAGAGAGCACTGGGCCTGTAGTCAAGAAGACGTGAATTCAAACTCAGCTTCAGACACTTACTAGCTGTGTGCTCCTGGACAAGTCACTTAGCCCTGTTTGTCTTGGTTTCCTCATCTATAAAATGAGCTGGAGAATGAAATGTCAAACCATTCCAGTATCTTTGCCATGAAAACCCCAAATAAAAGGTCAGATTCAAATGAAGTAACTATAACAACAGAGTTCAGAAATTTCTAAAGATTATTGCATACCACAAAATTTGCATTAAAATTAAGAAGGAAGGAAATATTCATTATTAAGTGCCCATGTGTACTGACCACTGTGCTAAGTGCTTAACAAATATTTCATTTGATCCTCAAAACAAATGAGACACAGATGCTATTATTATTCCAACTTTACAATTGAGGAAACAGAGGGAAGTAGAGTTTAAATAACTTGCCCAAGGTCACACAGTTTGTAAAGTGTCTGGGGCCAGATTTGAACTCAAATATTCCTGACTTCAGGGCCAGCTTTCTAATACTGCTGCCTCACTGTCTCTCAATTTTCTTGCATTTATACAGTACTTTGAGGTTGGTAAACCACTTTACATACATCAATTCATTTAATCCTTATAAAAATCCTGTGTGGCAGGTGCTATTATTATAATAGCCATTTTACTTTGCAAGATAAAGAAACTGAGGCAGACAATTCATATATTGAAATTATTCATGAGTTACAATTATGATTTAAAACACATGCATGGGGACAGTTAGGTGGCAAAGTAGATAGAGCACCAGCCCTGAAGTCAGGAGAACCTGAGTTTAAATCTCTCAGAAACTTAACAATTCCTAGATGTGTGACCCTGGGCAAGTCACTTAATCCCAATTGCCTCAGCAATAATAATAATAAGTCAAGATCTGATTTGTAGTGTTTGCTCATTTCTGAGCTGTAAATAAATTGAAATTTTAACAATCAGCTCTCATAAGTCAGTAAGAGTTGACTACAACACATCCCCACAGCAGAGGTGGAACTATGAAACTCAGGAAGATGAGTCTTCATGACTCTAGGTTCAGCACTCTCTCCACTGCACCACTTAGCTATCTCCCCCCTTCTACTAGCTGTCCATTCAATTTGACATTTTTTTCCTGCCTTTTTATATTCACATAAGCAATTCCTCCAAGTCTAGGTTTCATATTGTCTTAGGTTTTCAAAATCCTTCCAGAATTTTGCAAACTATAGATAATAATACTTGTAATACCTGACCCTACAAATTATTGTAAGGAAGATGCCTTGCAAACCTTCAAGTACTATATAAATGTGAACTATAAGAAAAAGACCATTTTCTTCAGAAGTTCTTAGTATCCATTTGAATTGACCTACTTCCATATCTTTCTAGAATAGAGGTAATAAAGTCAGGTTCCACAAAGTTTTCTATAGGAAGAACTCTTTAAATCCTTATAACTCCTGTCCATCTGGCTTCTGTTTCCACTTACAAAAGAGGATGAGCCAAATCTATTCTGGTTGATATCTCATTTTTTGTGATCAGTCTCTGGCACACCAACTTTCCTGGATTCATCTTTGGACTCTCACCCTGACAATAAGTTCTCACCTAAACTACAGGTTAGCTCTATGAGCCCCAGAAGCAGCTGCTTCATACTGACAACTTGGCACCAGAAAGTCTCCTATGAAGGATGTCTCATATCTCTGAATCTATCAAGGATTCTGAGAAAATTGTAGAATAAAAGAATATAAGAGCCAGGAAAGACTTTAATAATAACGTATTCCAGGTTCATGATTTGGGTGTAAAAAGTGCTACCATAAGCAAATTAGAAGAGCAAGGGATCAGATCTTTGGAGAAGGGAGGAATTTATGGCCAAAGAAGAACTAGAGAACATTATGAAATGCCAAATGGACAACTTTAATTACATTAAATTAAAAAGTTTTTGCACAAACAAAACCAACACAAACAAGATTAAAAGGGAAGAACAAAGCTGGGGAAAAAACTTACAGTCAGTGTTTCTGATAAAGACCTCATTTTTAAAATGTATAAAGAAGTGTGTCAAATTTATAAGACTACAAGTCATTCCCCAATGATAAGTGGTCAAAGGATAGGAATAAACAGTTTTCAGATCATGAAATTAAAGCCATCTATAGTTATATGAAAAGATGGTCTAAATCACTATTGATTAGAGAAATGCAAATTAAAACAACTCTGAGGTACCATTTCACACCTTTCAGATTGACTAAGATGACAGGAAAAGATAATGACGAATGTTGGAGGGGATGTGGGAAAACTGAAACACTAATGCATTGTTTGTGGAGTTGTGAAATGATCCAACCATTCTAGAGAGCAATTTGGAACTATGACCAAAGGGCTATCAAATTGTGCATACTCTTTGATCTAGCAATACCACTACAGGTCTGTATTCCAAGGAAATCATAGAGGAACAAAAGGGATCCATAAATGCAAAAATGTTTGTAGCAGCTCTTTCTGTGATGGCAAAGATTTGGAAAGTCAGTAGATGCCCATCAGTTGGGGAATGGCTGAATAAATTATGATAAATGAAAGTAATGGAATATTATTGTTCTATAAAAAATTATTTTAGAAAGGTCAGAAAAGATTTATATGAGCTGCTGCTGAGTGAAACGTAGAACCTGGAATATAGTGTACACGGTAATAATAAGATTATATGATGATCAATTATGAAAGACTTGATTTTTCTCAGTAGTTTAGTGATCCATGGCAATCCCAATAAATTTTGGATTAAAAAAAATTCATTTGCATCCAGAGAGAGAACTACAGAGACTAAATATAAATCACTACATGCTATGTTCATTTTTTTTCTTTTTCTTCTAATTTTTTTTTCCTCTCTCATGGTTTTTACCCCTTTTTTCTGATTTTTCTTTCTCAACATGACTCATAAAGAAATGTTTTTTTTAAAATTAATATACATGCATAACCAAAAAAATAAATAAAAAAAATTGTTAGCCCATTTTTTTTAAAAAGAATAATCTATTCCAATACCTTCATTTTACAAATGAAATCAGAGAGGTTGTGACCAAGGTCATAGCTAGTAAGTGGCAAAGCTTGGAGCTGAATCAGGGTCTCTTTGCTCCCAATCTGTTGTTTTTTTAATTTGCTTTTCTGAACTCATGGTAAACAGCACTTCTCCCATTCTGGTCCTTAATGCCTAATAAAGTGCCTTGTACACAGTAAATATACAATTAAGTGTTTGTTGGCTAACATGACTATTGGCAAAATAAGGATCACAGCATCCCAACCCCAGCCTTTCTCAGACAGATGCTTTTCAGGTTTACCATGAAGCCTTTCTCCTTAACCACTAGACATTTCAGTACAGTTAAATCTGATAATCAATTTTGTAGAATACCCTCCCATTAGATAAGCTGATGAAGTGTAGTGATAGATCTTTAGGGGCACCACCCATCAAAATTATTCAGTAATCTGCTAGATCCTGTCTTATATTTCATTTGAAGAAGGATACCTTAAATTCAAGGATTCTAGGTTTTGGAAATTTAAAAATCCTCCCACTATATTCTAGTTCTTCTTTTGAAAACTTTAATTGAATTCCTTCACTACAGGAATGTGTAGTGAGAATGTTTGTTGCCTTGATATAACCATCTCCATTTTGCATTTAGGCCACTATTGTGTAATGAAGTATTTGATGGATATATTATATGATACAATATAATATTGTTATGTAATATATTATGTTAAATATTATATTAACCCTGTCCCAAAGTCCATTCATATGGGACTCTTTCCTTATTGATGGAGATGAATACTCTGCCCTGAGTGAGGAGCAGGGTGGAGTTGATGAAAGCAGGAGAGTTCTGGCTTTTGAGACTCTTCAAACTTAGTCTTTTTCAGTGCACTTCAAGCTTCAAGTGATTTTGGGTACTTCTGGATTCTAGTTTTGAAAAAGAGGCTAACCTCACTTCAGATTACTGAAGAAAAAAACTCTGGGAAAACATGAGAGGGGATGTCAGTCTCCATCATATCTGTCCCTGGCTTGCTACAGGAGAGACTTCAGGAAATTTTCCTTTGAGGGAAATCAAAGGTATTTACCCTGAAAACAAATGGCCAGAATCAAAGAGGTTATGTAAATACTGTTAATTTTGAAACTAACCATAGCTAACTCTGAAAAATAAAATAAAATGAAAACAAAAAGCTAACAGTGTTTATTTTAGAAAACTCCAGCATAATCAAAAAGTTGGATGACTGAAAATCAATAGCAGACACTTTGGAAGCCACCAGAAGTAGTAGTAACCAATGTGATAAGGTCCTAGCACAATGTCCTAAGATCCATGGGTAAGGTCCTAACACAAGGTCTAAAATTTAGCATGGTGTTTTATGAAAGATCCCATGGTCATTGTCATGGTCATATTGTGGGAGATGGAGCTCAGCACAGGATTAACCCAGGGCGAGATGAGACAGGGTCAACCACCTAATTCAAAAGCACAGGTACTTAATATTCTTGAAATTTCCTCTATCTCTCTAGGCCCCCTTCTCCCATTAGTGGCAATTTCCAGATGTCTCAGCTCAAATATGGTAAGGGGGTCAGACAACTGATCAGAAGGACATTGCAGGGATCTATTATGAATAACTTCCCTATTTTTAGCAATACAAAAGTCCAAGGCAATTCTGAAGGACTTACGATAAAAGGCAATGTCCATCTCCAGAGAAAGAACTGATAGAATTTAAATGGAGATCAAAGATGTGTTTTCTTTATTTTTCTTGTTTTTTTTTTTTTTGGTGAGAGGTCTGTGTTTTCTTTCTTAAGATGACTTAACATGGAAATATTTTTTGCATGAGCTTTTATGTATAACTTAAGTCAAATTACTTGTCTTCTCAATGAGGGGAAGAAGGAAGGAAAGCAGAAAATTTAGAATTCAAAATTTGAAAAAAAAATTTCTCAAAATTTGAGAAAAAAGTAAACTCCTTTCTGTCTTCATTTAATTTTCTCTAAAGATCTATCATACCTAACTTTTCTAACATTTTGTTTACCTCATTAACTTCTTTCCTATTTATTTTGTTGTTCCATTTATCTAGTTCTGAGAGAGCAAGGTTGCGATCCCCCACTATTATAGTTTTGCTGTCTATTTCTTCTTGCATCTCTCTTAACTTCTGCTCTAGGAATTTCCATGCTATACCACTTGATGCATATGTTTAGTATTGATATTGCTTCATTATCTATTTAATGTCTTTAATAAGATATAGTTTCCTTCCTTACCTCTTTTAATTAAATCTATCTTTGCTTTTACTTGATCTGAGATCAGGATTGCTATCCCTGCTTTTTTTTCTTCACCTGAAGCATAATATATTCTGTTCTAGCCCTTTACCTTCACTCTGTATGTATCACTATGCTTTAAATGTGTTTCTTGTAAACAACATATTGTTAGATTCTGGCTTTTAATCCAGTCTACTATCTGCTTCTGTTTTACAGGGGAGTTCATCCCATTGACATTTACAGTTAAAATAACTAATTCTGTATTTCCTACCATCTTATTTGCCCTAGGTTATGCTTTTCTCGTTCTTATCCCCCTTCCCTCCTCCTCAATATTTTGCTTTTGATGACCACCTCCCTCAAACAATCCTCCCCTTTAAGGTCCCTCCCCCTTTTTTACACCTTTCTTTTAATTCTTCTGTTTTCCCTTCTATAGTCTTTCCCTTTCTTTTCCCCCTTTCCCTCCTACTTCCCTATAAATTAAGACAAGTTTCTTTGTGATACCAAATATGTCTGTTATTCTCTCTTAGAGCCAAATCTCATGAGAGTAATATTCACACAATGCTTATCCCCCTCCCTTCCGTCCCTGAATTATAATAGGTTTTCTTTGCCTCTTTGTGAGATGTAATTTCCCTTATTTTGCCTCCTTTTCCCTCTTCTTCCAGTATAATTCCTTTTCTACCTCTAGTTTCTTTTTCATATTATCATAATACAATCAATTTATACCCACATTCTCTAAGTATTCCCATAACAGAAATATAGTTCTCAAGAGGGTTTTTTTTTCCTTTTTTTT
>JAJPUD010008202.1:0-25174 GCA_023553655.1 Myrmecobius fasciatus
GTAATACACCTAAAGTGTTAAAGGTGGAAATAGACTTTAAAATATCAAATATAATAGCTAGAAGAAAATCTTAAAGATCACCCAGACTAGTTCAATGTGCTAGTTTTATAGATGCAAATTGTGGTTAAGAAAATGGAAGTTACTTTCCAAAGGTCACAGAGATAATTGGTGCCATAGGTGAGAGGAGAACATAGATGAGTTAGGTATTTGTTTAGTGCTCTTTCTATTCCATCATTCCCTTTAAAGGAATATTTTAAAAATTTTAAAATAAATAAGTGCAATTAATATTAATAAAGATGTGGGTATGGGTGTGGGTGGGGAAAGTCATTGACAGAAAACCTAGTCTACTGAAATTCTGATCATTTTAGTGCCTCCCTGATAGGAGTGAGTCTAGAGGCTAAAATTAGTAAACACCAGATAAGGATAAAGTAGGCGATGATGCCATCTGAATGATCTGCTATGTGTGACATGACTCTCCCAACATAGTTCTAATGGTGAGTCACTACAAGTAAATGATGGGTAATTTGGAAGAAAAGAGCCATTTCTCACAAAGAAACAAATACACTGGAGGGAAGAGCAAAAAAGCCCATCTAGAATATAGAAGTTCAAGGATTTAGAGCTTCCAGAGGCCTGAAAGATCATCTGTTCCTATGCCATCATTTTATAGATGAGGAAACTTGAGTCTAGAACACAACAATAAGCTGTTCAATTTCACCTACGTAATAACTGGCAGAAGCAAGTCTTCTAATAATACAGAACTTTTTCTACCATACAATTCCTTTCATAAAAATTTAATTTAGCAATGTAGAAGCACTAGATTCATTAAGAAGACACAAAAATGTGCTCAAAACAAAGGGGAGAATATAAGAAAATGAACATTCAAAGAAATGTAAGAAGTATATTATGAATTGACTAAATCATCACAATAATCATTTGAGGCTAATTTCTTGATGTTCTGGATGAGCTTTAGCTGTGGTTATTGATACTTATTCTTGAATGAATTATAGCTATGTTTCTGCAGTGAACAATTAGCCTCAGAAATCCTTTATGATCCTGCTAGCAATAAATAAAAAAAAATATTCAGTATGAAATGCATCCTAATACAAGGTCTGAAAAGATTGGTAGATTTTAAATGGGAATGGGTCAGAATTGATGCAGCTTTTATAATGAATTATCCAGCCTGGACTATTTGGTGCACTTGTCCAATACATATGAATTAAATTAACTTGCTTTTTGGTGCTAGATTTCCCCGCCCCCCTCCTCTTTTTAAATACACACACTCTTTGATAAATTAAAATGGAATTACCCTCACTTTGCTTTACTAATTCATATTTTTTAATTTCCATAATTGCATTGGGAAGATGAAGGCAGAGGTAATAAACTGTTGGAATATTTTATATGTAGATTTCAGGATGACTAGAAGAAGCTGAGCTTCTGACACATCAGAACAGATTCATCTTTATTAAAGCTGCTTCTGTTTAAAAAAAAAACAACAGCAATAATAACAACAACAATTCATTGACTCTATTTTGGGGGAACCTCATTACAGTACACTTCTCCTTGGGGGAAAAAGAATTCTTTTGATATTGCTGAATATCTGAAATTGAAATCAAGTTTGTTATTTCCAGTTCTCTAACTAATCATTGAATTAAGGGTGGAGTTGATGCAAGAATCTGCCAAGGAAAACCCTCAAGATGATTTCATCAGGATTAGGATGACTGCGTATGTTTCACCTGAGCAGAAGCATGTCTATTAGTTGTCAGTATTCCCAAACTGGGGGAGGCTTTGAATATTCCCAGGAGTTTTCCTTAAGCCCAGGCTAGTGAATTTAAGAGTTGGACATGCTCCCCATGTCAGTTAAGAAGTATTCTTAATGGCTAGTAAATAAGCAGACACAGGGAAAGAAATCATAGGATGATGAAGTCATAGTTCTTGGCAATTATTCCATGTGTGGTAACTATAAGGAAGTATAAAAATGTAGCAACAGAAATATCTAGATGCTGATGTGAGCAACTCAGCATCTCTATTACTTGAATGTGTCTCTCGTGTGTCCCCTTTAAGATAGATATATTGAAGATGTATGTAAAGATGGGTAGATGAAGAGGTATATCAAGCACTTATTATATTTCATCAATGTTGCTAAGCACTGGGGATTCATAAAAAAGCATACAAATGCTCTCCAGTGAGGAGAATGTTAGAAGGATAGGACAGGAGACTACGGGATCTGGTATGGAGGTCTGGTTCCTAGATGGATGAAACAAATTGCCCTCTTGAGCTGAAAGGATTCAGGAATGGGTTCCTATTTTGGTGGAGTAGAGACAGGCAGAAGAGAGTGAGATCATGACAAAGTTGTGTGAAGGGACATTGTTTTGGCTCAATGTAAACAATGTAATTCAGGACTTCATTGCCACACTTATTTTAATAGCAACCAAAGCAGTATGCCCAATGCAGAAGTTGAGCCAATGACCAAGACTTGCTTATTAGGATCCATAGTCTCCTGATTACCTGCACATCATATAGAAAGCTCCTCCATGGTTTTTGATACTTCACAAAAGGGCTCGAGGCTATCCTTCTAGACTTTGTTCAAAGTGCTCTCCCTTCCACACTTACAATTTGGCCAGATGGCCCTTCTTGCTGTTTCTCACACACGATATTCCATCTCTAGTCTTAATGTTGTTGCATAACCTATGTCCCATGAGTGGTATGTACTCCTTCCTTCCTTTAGTTTCTCAGTGATCTCCTACATGAAACCTTTGTTGATATAACCACTTATTAATAATAAAGTAATGTATTTACTTTCTATGTATTTTATGTTTAGTGATATATGTACGTGCAGTTTCTCTTCCTAATGTATTAGCTCCTTGAGCCAGGGACCTTCCATCTTCTACTCTTGATGCACAGCATATTTCCTAGCACATAGTAGATCTTAAAATGTATTTTTTGTCTATTAATATTTTCCCTAAAAAATAATGGGATTTTTTTCTGTGCCTTTTTTCACATTATTCTCTAAACCTAGAACTCTTTCTTCCCCACTGTTTGTCTCTTAAATTATTGTTCATCTTGTAAAAACCAATACATAGTGTTATCAACCAAATAGGTATTTAATAAATACTTGCTGATTCATTATAAGTTCTAGAGCTTGGTTCTATCTCAGAGTTCTAGTCTAAGTCTTTTGTAATAATTAGCATTTATAAGATTTTTTAAAGATTATAAAATGTTTTTTACACATTGTTGTATTGCATTTTGTAGAAATTATATTCAGTTCATCCATAAGGAACCCAAAATTGGTCATTGTCTTATTCTTTCTGTCATCAGATGTATCATCTTTTGTATCTTAAATCAGGTTACAATGCAGTGAGGAAAGATCTCGAGTTACAAAAATTTCCATTGGAGGAAAATTTTCCCATGGATAGAACTTGAAGAATTAAAAAATATATAATTATCCTTTTCTATTTCCTTTGGGAATTCAAATTCTTCACAATAGAAGTCAGTTTCACTGTTCTTTATATTGAAAAAAGAAATTTGAAAAGAAGTTATTAGGAGAAGAATTTTAGATTTATTTTTACCATTGTATATCTCATGCTTCTGTCCCCATGAGGTCATTCAAATGGACGATGACACATTTTTCTTACATTGGGTTTATCTTCATGACTGTGATCACTAAGACAACTAAAATTATTGAATTGTTCATGACAAAAACCAGTCATTATGCACACTGACTTATATCTACATATAAATACGCTGATATATCTATAAATGGTATTAATTTCCAAGAATATGACTTTCCTAGAAAAAGGTGAAATCTTTTTATATCACAAAATAAATTAGATCTTTATTACTTTTTTCTTCTCTCTCATTCTGTAGCATAGCTAATATAGTGGATACAAAATGGGTGTAGGTAGCATCTTTGTGCCTTAATTATCCAATTTGCTGGATATTATGGTGCTATATAAAAAGTACTAGTTGCCAAGAAAACTTATTTTAGGTCTTACTTTTGCTTCTTTCCATTAGCTATCACGTATATGGTTTTGAACAAGGCACTTAATCTCTGTATGATTCAGTTTTCTCAGTTATAAAATAAGGAGATTGAATTACATCAGAGATTAATAGACTCAAGTTTATTTAAAAAGGTAAAAAGAGATTTCTTAGTTTGTGGGTCATTAAAAGGAACATAACAAATCAATTGCCAGAGGCCTTGACAGTTTGATCCTCTGGGCACTGTTTGTTGATCCCTGGGCTAAATGATCTCCAAGCTCTGGTCCAATTCTAAATATGTGATATATGAATTGTATCCATCTTTCCCAGTTTGATCCTTTCTTCAAAAATAGTTGTCTTTACCGATTAAATTTGGTGGGTTTCTTGATGAATGTTAGTTCTACCCAATGATTTATTTTTTATTTTCATTAATGTCTTCAAAAACATCCTCTTTCTTATGGTATAGTCTCCTCTCTTCCTGATGATTGTCCTTAATCATTAGAATCTGTGGATCCCATTTCTCTCTTCCCCTAGTTTAGGAAGAATTCTGGGTAAGCAGTGACATTCTTTTTTAACAGACCTGGGAGGAAATAAAAGAAGCAACTTGGGATTGAAAATATTTTCAATTTCTGTTTTGACTGAAAATATTTGAGTTACTGGGCAAAGAAATGAACACAATAAAGAGTGAGGACATTTGACCTTAGAGAAATGAATTCATGGCTGAAGAGTTCCATTTCATCATTCTTATAAGACTGTGCTCTAATGTGTTTGTGTGCACTATCAAGTATAAATAGACATAATAAAAACACTTAGTCCTTTCCCCTTTAAAACTACAATACCGAAATTAAACAATTCATCCTTTAGACTTGCCCCTTATTCACTATTGTAATGCATATAATTTCTTAGTTATGTTTAAAAATATTCCCTTTATTTCTCCCTTTTTTGTAATTTATAATTTCATATACTAGAGGCTTCATTATACAAATTTAAAAGATCAGTCAAAACTTTTCTAATTTTAGTAAAGTAAATAATTACTAGGTAATGAGCTGAGAACCGTGATTTCACTGATACTGGAATATTTTCTGCTATTGTAGGTAATATCCCATATTAGTCCATGTGATTTTTTTTTTACCTCCTAATGCCCTAAAAGAGGACCAACTTGTATTTTAATGGGATTCTTCCCTGCCTTTTAATGCTCTACAGATATCAATGGCACATTTGAGCTGATTTTCTGTTATATTTCATTATTATTACATGACTGGGCCACATTCTTTTTTCATATACTATTCCATTGTTTATAATGTTTTGTATATTTAAAATGTTCAGGTGTTATATAAATGTTAATTTTACATTATAATATAATTATTACATTTTTATAATTTCCATGTCCCTTATATTACTTCTTGCCCCAAAGTCATTATTAGTTAGAAACTAAACCAAATTATACCTATTTTGTGCTCTTAATTGTTTCCTAGGTCACTAATATAATTTGGGGATAGCAGTATTCTGCATTTTATTGCTTAATAGTACAAATGAGATAATATTAATTTTTAAATAAGAAGATTGAATTATGTTTCACAAACCAGCTGCGTTTCACTGAATGTTCAGATTTTCTCCAATTCAAAATGGCCAGTGTTAACCTTCTGATTCATTCTAGTTCAACTGGCATTGTTAAGAGAAATGAGTTAATGGAATACATCAGTGCACAGCTTCTAGTGTCTACCTGTACATTTAATAAATTTACATTCATCATCCACTTGAACTTTCTTGTAGAGATTCACAAAATTACAGAAAATTCATTATGAAGGGCTTCATAGTTTAGCTTCTAACTCCTCATAATCTAGTTTGGAACTATCTTCCCAGCTTCATAATATATTATTCTCTCTTACCTCCCACCCCAAAAAAGACATCAGGAAAAGTGCCCTTCTCTTTGTTTCTCATAAATAATCCTTCATCTTCAACCTCCCTTGCCTTTTTGCCAATAGTTTCTATGCCCTCTTTTCTTACTTCTGTCTCTTAAAATCCCTAAATTGTTTCAAAGAACCTATCAGGTAAAGCATTGGATATGAAACCTTTTTTGACCTCCCCAAAAGTAGTGTCCTTCTCCTAAAAACATCTTGTATATGTTTTCTATTAAAATATATACTCTATCCTTCAGTTATTACATAATATACTTTATGGAAACAACTATTTTTCTTTGTATCCTTAGCATCTTACAGCTCCTGGCACAGTATAAGTGTAAATACATGCTTTTATATTCATTCATACATGACAGCAGTGAATATGTTTAGAGAATGATAAGCATACACATGTCTTCATGGCTCATTTGATATTGATGATATTGTAGAAGGGATGTTGCAAAAATATTTTCTACATCCTTAGATACAAAGAATCTTGGATGATATTAAAAGATCTATCAAAATTCAATTGTTGAAGGAGGGATTAAAAGCTATATTTTGTTACATTGCATAGCACAAGCAACAAACAAATATAGTAAATTTTCAATATTTGTTTGCAGTAAACATTATGACCACAGAGAGCTGGTCTCTTGTAAAAACAACAACAACAACAACAACAACAAAACTATTTAGTAGAAGCCTGTTTGTTCTCTATACATTATTTTCATCATGGATACCTTCTGTTATATACATAGACCATTCCAATATGTATTGTACTGAGATAAGAAAATAGATTAAATTTCAGCGGTTGAAATCTTCTTGGTTAACCTTTTTTTTACTAATAAGGAAAATTTCTTTTTTTGTTGTTTTGGAGGACTTTTTATTTTTATTTCTGAAATATCTTTAAAATGATCTCTTAAAGAGGAATAAAACTGAATAAGATTTTGACAGACTAATTCCTCCCAGTCCCCATTGTTTAAACAATTAATAGCTCAAGGGAATTGTGGCATTATAGATTTTAGAAAAACAATTGGCAAATTCTATGATAATAGCTTTACAGACCAGATTTGGGAGCTTTGGGCTCAATTGGAGTACAGATAACTGAATTCAGAATTTTGGTTGAATCACTATGCCAAAAGATTATTTATGAAAGGGTTCATCTAAATCTAGATGTAAATTTCTAGTGCAGTGCTTCAAAGGTCAACTCTGAACCTTATTAAGTTTAATAATTTTGTCAATGTTTGGACAAGAGCATGGATGATATTCTTATCAAATTTGTCAGTGAGTCAAACTTGGTTGAAGAGTGAATATGTTTATATTCATCCTCTAAGATTTTAGCTGGACTACACCCTTATTCAATAGAATTAGGGAACTGCTAGTAATGTGCTAATTACTTTTAAAACATAATATCTCATTTGATCCTCACAATAACTCTGCAATTTCTGTTTTAAATATAGAAAAAAAATATAAATAAAACAGTCCATATCAATAACAAAAATCATGGGATTTTTGTTATTGATATGGACTGTTTTGTTTATAGTTTTTTATATTATATTATTATTTTAATATTATAATAATATAACATAACATATTATACATCATAATATAATATTATGTATAATATAATATATTATATAGAAAAAATATTTTGACAAAATAAAATATACATTTCTATTAAAAAACACTAGTAAGTGTTAAACTAAATGGAGACTTCTGAAATGATAAGTTGTATCTCTCTAAAATCAAGAGCAAACATTATCTCTGATGGGAATTAACTTGAAGATATCCCAATAAGGTCAGGAGTGAAATAAAGTTTATTACTCAATATTAGAAATGCTAATAATGACGCAGCTAGATGGCAGAGCAGATAGCACTGGCCCTGAAGTCAGGAGTATCTGAGTTCAACTCCAGCTTCAGATACTTAACACATACTAGCTGTGTAGCCCTAGGCAAGTCATTTAACCCCAATTGCCTCACCAAAAAAACAAAAAACAAAAAATAAAACAAACAAACAAAAAAAAAACCCACTCACTATGGAAATAAGTAGACAGTAAGATAAGAAAAGAAAATAGAAGTAATACAAATTGGCAATGAAGAAAACAACCACTCTTGGCAGGTGATATGAAGGTAGTTACAGAGAATTCTAATGAATTAACTTAAAAACTAATTGAAACAATCAGCAACTTTAGCAAAATTGCAGGATATAAGATATAAATAATAGACAATAGAAAGAGACATTTAAAATAACTCCAGACAATATAAAATACTTGGGAGTCAAAGAATTAATCACAAAGTAGTGATTATCAAAACAGTATGTTACTGGCTAAGAAATAAAGTGGTCAGTCAATAAGACCAATTTGGTATACAATTCAGTCCTGGAAAAATTGGGAGTCTAATGTACCATTAGTAGAGTTGTGAACTGATCCAACCATTCCAGAAAATAATTTGGAACTATACGGAAAGAGATACAAAATTCTGCATACCCTTTGGCTCCTAGCAATATCTAGCACTTACTAGGTCTAACAGGTCACTAAAGACATTAAAGTAAAAGGGAAAGGACTTAGAACATTTATAGCAGCTCTTTTTGTGGTGGAAAAAATGGAAATCAAGAGATGCTCATCAGCTGGCACATGGCTGAACAAGTTATGCTTTATGATTTTAATGGAATACTATCATACTATAGGAAATGACTAGCAGGATAGTTTCAGAAAATTCCCTAAGGAGAATTTTTTCAAGTCACAAGATGGAGATTCACTTTGTTCTAATATGGCAGGAATAGAAAGCTCTTAACTCTTTTGGTCTCATTTCCTGCCCCATACAAAACTATATGTTACAGAAACATTCTTTATGCAGAAATCTACCCACTATAAGGGGCCTTCATTGTGTGGGGGTAAGATTTTTATGCCTTTAGAGGACTAGTTTTTGTATCCATCCTCCATTGTTAGTATTAAGAAGATTTACAGGAACAGAAGCAAAGTGAAGTGAGCAGAATCAAGAAAACATTGTATACAGTGATTGCAATGTTGTCAGGATAATCAAATGTCAAAAACTGAGCTACTCTGATCAAGGTAACAATCTAAGACAATTCTAAAATATACTTAATAAAATATAGTATTGATCTCCAGAGTCAGAACTGATGAACTCTGCATGCAGATTGAATCAGACTTCTTTTTAAAATTTTCTTTACGTCTGTTGCTTGTGTATGTTTTCTTTTGCAACATGACTAACATAGAACTATGCTTCACATGACTTTATATGTATAATTGCAATAGCAATAGACAAATTGCTTGTCTTCTCAAGGGGTAACATAAGAACAGAAAGAATGAAAATAATTAGAATTCAAAAATAATGAATCTTAAAGTTTACATGTAATTGGAAAATATTTAACAAAATAAGTAAAACATTAGAAACTCTGTGAGCTAGTTTTTATTATTATCCCTACTTTACATTTGAAGAAACTGAGGTAAACAGAGGTTGTATGACTTGTTCATAGTCACACAACTAGCAATTGCATGAGTCTGATTTATATCTTCCTCACTCAAGGTCCAGTGCTCTATACATTGTACCAGCAGCTGTCATTCTAGTGCTATAAAACTAGCAATTTTCAAAGAACAGCTTTGAGACATAGTGAATTTTTATTTTATTCCTATGAACTCACTAAAATGATGAAGCAACTCTAATAATGCTTAAATTAAGCAGGACAAAATGGAAATTGCATTTACTTTCTTATTAAATTATAATAGCTTTTCAACTTCATAAATACAAGATGGTAGACATGTTGCCAGGAAGCATTTTGTATTAAAAAAAAAACTAAACATTTTAATAGATTATAAAATTAAGATATGTCAGCAATGTGATATCACAACCCAAAGTGTTGCCACTGACTTATTGTTGAAACTAAGGAGTTGATAGATCCACTCAACTTTCCCTTAGTCTGTTCACATGGATTACGATGCTAAGTTCTGAGTCCATTGTATAGGAAGCCCATTAGTAAGTGGGAAAATATCCAAAGTACATGGTAAAGGAACTATCCATTAATAGAACTAATCTTGAACTATATGCAGCCATTTTGGGGTGTTGTTCCTGCTGTGTATCTTTATATTCTAATAATTGTTTATACATATTTATGGCTCTACTTTCTTCACTTCATTCAGGCCTTTCCATATTCCCTAGAAAACATATATTAGTCATTCTTACCATGTAGCAACATTTAGCTATGATAATATGCTCTAATATATAGTTATTCTGAATGAGTCAACATTCTGTTTGCTTTCAAATTTTTGAATTCAACACTGATATTACCAAAGTGGACCTTTTTTGTGTACAACTCCTTTTGGAATTGTCAACAAACTCCTTAGGTACTAGTTTCAGTCAGTGGTGAAATCAGTGGGTCAAAGTGAGTGAATAATTGTATATGGTTTCTTGAACAATTCCATTTTTAAGGGATGATTGCAGCCATCCAAAATTCTACCCTTTTTGAATGGAGGTGACATAGGAGTGACTGTTTTTCTATACCACATTAACAATGGCGTTGGTAATTGCAACAAATAATAATTGGAATGAGTAAACTGCATTTTCTATGCAGACATCTTTGAGCAGAGGCTAGCTGGTAATTTGTTAACAATGCTAGAAGGGAATTTAGGTGCAATTTGGACTAGAAAGCCTTGACGTCTCCTTCAATTCAGATATGATATAATTCATTGACTTTTGTTTTGAATATAAGTAGTTAGAATAATGTAGTGGAAAGTATAGAATTGAGAATGTAGCTATGAGTTCTAATATGGTTTATACTATGTGACAGTAGGCAACTCACTCTCTTTGGATCTTGGTTTCTTCTTCCTCTTCTTCCTTCTCTTCCTTCCCCTCTTCTCACTGTCTTTCTCTTTTTCTTTCTTCCAATGAAACAATTCTTTCTATAAAATGAAGCAATTAAATGAAGCAGTCTCAAGAAGGGATTTCCAAGTTTAGCCTGGTATGCCTTAATTTCTAAGTTCCTATCCCATTCTAGCATTCTGTGAGACTATGGGTGGGAGGGAACAGAGAATTCCTATTTAACATGATACTCTGATGCAGAACAAGAACATAAATGACCAGACCAACTATAAGAGGATTAGTGCTTCTTCTATAGTTTGGACAGCTAAAAGAAATGAAAGGAAGGATTTTGTTTTATTTTATTTTTTATACTGTGAGCTAGAAATAATACAGCTACTAGCATGATGGATGGATTGAATAAAACCAGCACTCTACAGGTCATTAATTTTCTCACAGTGTTGGTAGGTACACTCCTGAGAGTAAATAAAATAAGCATTTTCCTTAAGCTTTTTGTTGTGGCTCTTATTTATCCTTTCCCAAACTGCTTTTTTCGTCTCACTTTCCAGATCTCCTTTTCATGTTATCTATGTTTGGAATGTTCTAGACTTTTCCTCAACTTCCTATAAGCCCTCTTAGTAGTTCCTCCTCTTTCAACTATCCATTTTGTTCTTTTATTTTTGTTTTATTATCAAGTAAGTTGTGCAAATCTTCCTTCCCTTTATGTATTTTTCCATCATTGCTTCTTTGTTTTACACTTTTGAGTCTCTGCCTTCATTTCCTTTCTCTTTGCATTTGGTTTTTGTGAAAATGGTCCCTTTGACTTGTATAGTTTTCTTCCCTTTACCATGTCTTATCACTTTAATTTTAATTCCATGCATTGACTACTCATTATCATTCTAGTTACCTATCTTTTGGTAAGTCATTTTATTTTTACAACTTGTACAGATTCTGGCTTTCTGTGATTGATGTGTAAATCCTCATTCAGCAAGGAACTACCTTCCCATAGTACACAGCAGTCAGCATGACATGTTGGGAATGGTGCTGACTCATGAAGAAGTGGATTCAATCCCCATTTCTGACAATGACATTATTTTTGACTTTGACTGATTAGAAAGTGAAGTGATTTTCTAATCACTCAGGACCTATTCAGTGTCACTAAATGCTAGGAACTGGGGCTGAAAACATGAAAAATGCCCATATCTTAAAATAGCTTATAATCTATCCAGTAGAGCAAAGAAGAATATAAATATTGTTTATTCAAAATAGTAACTGATATTTTGGCTGTGAGCATGAGTAGCTGGAGTGGGGGATCAAGAGCAGCCTTATGTCAAAAGTTGAACATGATTTCTTCTTTTAAAAAATAGCTTTTTATTTTAAAAAAATGCATGCAAAGATAGTTTTTGGCATTCATTTTTGTAAGACTTTGTGTTCCAAATCTTTCTCCCTCCCTCCCTCCCTCCTTCCTCCCTCTCTTAGATAGCAAATAATGTAATATATAGGTTAAATGTACAATTCTTCTAAACATATTTCCATATTTATTATGTTGTGCAAGAAAAATCATAACAAAAGGGAAAAATGAGAAAGAAATAAAACAAGCAAATAACCAACATCAACAAAAGGAGAAAAACCTATGTTGTGATCCACATTCAGTCCCCATAGTCCTCTCTCTGGGTGTAGATGACTCTCTTCATCATAGTCTATTGGAATTGACTTGAATCACCTCATTGTTGAAAAGGCCAAGTCTATCAAGTTGATCATCCCATGATCTCATTATTGCTGTGTACAATGTTCTCTTGGTTCTACTTACTTCACTTAGCCTCATGAACATAACTTCTAAGAAGATGAGTTTCTTCAGAATAAGACTTTTTATTTCCTCATGTATACAATGAGAAGTTGAATTAGATAATCCATAAGGTCCCACTACTGTCTCGGATTCAATGACAATAATATTGTACCAGTGCTCTAGTTTGACCTCTCATTACTTAAATCACGTATGATGAGTTATTTCACCTTTTAAGATTGTTTCCTCATCAAGAATGGGAGTGCATATACTAACCATTTTAATGGAGTTCTTTTAAGAATGTTATTTCATAAGTTGTGGAGCTCTATACACATTGATTATATTTTTATTATGATAATACTAAAAGTAGTGTTTTCCCAGTGGGATTTGTCATTTAAAAAAAGGACTATTGGATACAGAGAAACCTTTAGAATCTAAAGTAATGAAGCTTCGATAGAGAATAGCTGATCTTGAGCATTTGGAACTAGGAGCTACCTTTCTGACTTAATTTAAAGGACAAACCTGGACATGTTAATTATTGGCATTTTTAGAGAAATGCCTATCTGTGTGTTTGGTTGGGGTTAGGAGGAAGAAAGATTGAAAGTCTGCCCCACCACGTCAGGTTTCCTCCCAATTATTTGTCTGTCCTGCTGCCGAGTCTGAAGCGTAAGATTTTCTCTAGAATGCTTTTACCTTTACAACTCTCCTTCATTCTATCAGCATTAATTCTTCAATGATGACTAGTGGGGAGCTGCCAGTATTATCCATCTGTCCCTGTTCATGAGGAAGTGAATAAATGAATATTTCCTGCAAAACACTTTGAGAAGCTGCAAAACACCATGAGACATGGCACAAAAATATACATCAAGAGCAGACCTTTAAATATCCACCCCGCCCCAGCTTGAAAGCCATTAAAACATGTCTCACAAAGACTGGGGTATAACTAGGATTGATAGATGGAACTACAGGGAGGTAGATTTTAGCAGAATATAGAAAAAACAATTTTAAATTTCAGATGTGCCACTTACTACCTGTGAGACTTTGGAAAGTGACATAACCTCTCTAGATATTTGTTTTCTTTTCTATGTCATCATTTAGGTCTCCATCCCTAAATCTTTCTTTGAATTAGAGTTCTCTACAAGCCATTCTCCAAGAGATAAATGGTCAAAGGATATGCACAGATAATTTTCATATGAAGAAATTAAAACCATTTCTAGTCATGAAAAAATGCTCAAAAATCACAATTTATCAGAGAAATGCAAATTAAGACACCTCTGAGGTACCACTACATACCTCTTAGATTGGCTAACATGACAGGAAAAGATGATAGGTGTTGGAGGGGTTGTGGGAAAAGTGGGACACTAATGCATTGTTGGTGGAGTTGTGAATGGATCCAACCATTCTGGAGAGCAAATAGTAGGTGTACTCAATAGGCTATCATATTGTGCATACCCTTCAATCCAGCAGTGTCTCTACTGGGCTTGTATCCCAGAGATCATAAAAAAGGAAAGGACCTGTGTGTGCAAAAATGTTTGTAGTGGCTTTTTTTGTAGTGACAAGGAACTGGAAACTGAGTGGATGCCCATCATTTGAGGAATGGTTAAATAAATTATGAAACATGAATGGAGTATTATTGTTCTATAAGAAACAATCAGAAGGATGATTTCAGAAAGTCCTGGGGAGGCTTGTATGAACTGATGCTAAATGAACTGACTAGAATCAGGAGAACATTGAACACAGCAACAAGAAGATTATAAAAGGGTCAACTACGATAAAGGTGGCTCTTTTCAACAATGAGGTGATTCATGCCAATTCCAATAGACTCATAATGGAGAGAGCCATCTGCATCCAAAGAGAGGACTGTAGGGACTGAAAGTGGATCACAAAATAGTATTTTTACCCTTTTTGTTGTTGTATGTTTGCTTTTGGCTTTCTTTATCATTTTCCCCTTTTTGATCTGATTTTTCTTGTGCAGCATGATACTTGTGAAAGTATGTATAGAAGAAATGCACGTTTAACCTATATTGGATTATTTGCAGTCTAGGGATGGGAGTTGGGGGAAGGGAGGGAAAAAAATTAGAACATAATGATTCATAAAGATTGCATGTTGAAAACTATCTTTGAATATATTTTGGAAATACAAAGTTATTATTAAAAAAAAAAGAATTAGAGATCTCCTGTGATAAAACAGGCCTCAGGAGGAAATGAATTTA
This sequence comes from Myrmecobius fasciatus, assembly GCA_023553655.1. NCBI lineage: Eukaryota > Metazoa > Chordata > Mammalia > Dasyuromorphia > Myrmecobiidae > Myrmecobius > Myrmecobius fasciatus. The sequence continues at coordinate 14,679 of JAJPUD010008202.1, forward strand.
CTATCACTATTGGATTTTCAATAAAGGCTGTGTAACTATTTGTTATAGAGAATATTGTACACAAATAATACTTTAAAAGTTAAACTAGATTGACTTTGATGTTCTTAGCAAATATGTGATTTTAAAGATTTCATGAAGAGAGAAAAAGCTTTAATATATTCCAACTTACCTCTACTACTCCAGCAACATATTCAAAACTTAATTTCCTCTGTAAGTCAGTATCTAAATAGTTGTAAGCATCTGCTTTCTTTTCAGAGGAGTAAAGTGTTTTAGACTTGGTTAATGGTTCATAATGGCAAAATTGGATCATCAAAACATTCACTTCTAATTATGATTTTTACTATAGCTTTTCAGGCTTCAGTCTTTGAAACTACTTCAAGTGACTGTCCAAAAGATCCCCAGTTTGAATATCAAAGCTAGAGGCTGGTGCTCTCCCCCATATTGTAGAACAGACACAATTTACCTTAGGGTTCCACCCTTGCCTTTCTCTCCTCATTATACATCCCATCTCCAAAACTCAGGAGTCCAGACTCCTCAGATGCTAACACCCATCTAGTCATCAAAAATCTGTACATGGATCCTTCGTTTATTCTGGGTAATGTCTGAGAAGTCATTAAAGTGTGACCCCCATCCCAGGGGATTTGCATTTTAACAGGGATCAAAGCTCTCATCTCAACTAAATTTGACTGCTCTGACAGCAGGTTATCTTGCATTAGGAATCCTAGAGAGGATTTGCAGGGGAAATGGAAGGCCAAATAGTGCTAGGTAAATGCTAGATTAATCAACCAATGTATATTTAAAAGTATATCAAGGTTATAGGATCATATTGTTTAATGTTAGGAAGGATAATAGGATCATAGATTTAAGCCTACAAATTACTTCTCATATGATGTAGTATAATTACTCTCTCATACAGCTAGGGAAAGTAAAGCACACAGAGAGGAAATTGATTTGCTAGAGTTATATGTCCAGTAAATAACAGAATATACCAAAATTTGAATCCAGTTCTCTAAATTTTGAAATTTTAATTATTCTACTTTCATGTTTTACACATTATCTCATTAATATGCTCATCTTTAACCCTGTCTGTTTACTACAAGAAAAGTACAGGATAAATAATAAAGAGTCAGACATAGGAAAGTATGTCAAGAATAGAATAACCAGGATGTGAAGGAACCGAATGATTGATGCTGCCAAACCCCATGACATTTGCCACCTTGGGCCTTCATTTCTCCCATCTGTAAAAAAAAAAAAAAAGGATGGATCAAATTGTCTCTGCCTCCCTTTCCAGCTCTAGATCCATATCTGGTGTAATACTCTTGGTTCAGAACTGCAATTCACAGTTCACTTAGTCTGTCACCTTAGTGACATTGGTGAATTGATTCTAAAATCTCTCAAATTCATATTCCTACACAAATCTTCCTTTGGGAACATCAGGTTCTGAGTTATGTCTAGGTATTCACAAAGTAAGAAAGGAAGAAAATAAATGACTGAAAATAATGAAATGGGCCCTTTACTTTCAAGAAATTACAGAGACATCAAATATCACAGGTTCTATTTTCCAAAAATTCAAAGGACTGAGATCTCACCTTATAAATTGGCAGTGTGATTCTGTCTTCAAAGTGGCCTGGACAATTACGCAGACTTATATAAATACTTTGGTAAGATCCCTTGCAAGGAAAGTAATTAGAGATTACCAGAGAGTCCAATTAGCTTTTAAAATGGTGTGTCCCTACTTCCTTGGCACCTATCCACTCTACATGATACACAGTCTCAGAGAAGGGATACAGTAAAGATATTTCCTTCATTTTAGTTCTTGTTAAATAGAGTCACAAACCCTTCTCTTCTTTTTAGTCTCTAACTTCCCATTAATAAACGTTCCTATGTTTTCATTTGGTACTAGTTCAAGCTCAATTTATACTCACCTCCCTACAGCTACTAATATGCTGGTTTCTCTATTTCTCCCTTGGTCTATATCCCCCTCTGGCATCTGTTCCACAGCATTTCCTGTAGGAGCAGTGTGCACATGCAGCATTTTCAAGACAACAGATCTGAGTCACTATATCACTCTTTTTTTCCTTGCACTCTCTTCACAATTTGTGTTTGAATGGATAACCACTGAAAGGCAAACTAGAAAGATATGGTTGAATAATTGGAATCAAACACAACCTTGACTAATTTTCTGGAACAAAAGTCTCACCAGCAAGACAAAGAATGCACTCTTGTGTAAGGAGCCACTCCTTTTGAATGATATATGATCAAGGAGAAAGGATTCTTCCTGGGTCATTTTGAGCACTTTGACGCAGCAGGACCCTTTGAAGGAACTGGAAATGTTTGTCCTATTGGAGATGAGAGCGAAACATAATTTTCTTTAAATACTTGAAAAGATGATATGATGAACAAAATGAAGAGCTAGAATTTCTTCTGATTATCATGACCTGTCAAAATCCCCCATCATAAGAAGTTTCCATAAATGGTAAAGTAATTGGGATTTTTCTCATGGGCTAAGGCTCAAAGAATCCTGCCAGATCAATAAGGTGATGAATTGATACTAGAGAAATCTACTTCTTGTTTCTTACCTACATTACTTAGCATCCCCACATTCTGACAGGATGGCCCAACAGCAGCTGTCTACCAGAGAAGTAAAAAACAAAGGAAACTAGGGAAATGTGCCAGCATGTGGATGTGGCTACACCATATTAAAGCAAAGGGGACTGACATTCAGCTGGGGCAAGATCAGTGTCCTAAGATATATATTTGGGTCAGGTATTGAAGCAATAAAAAGTTGAATTTGCAGTGTTAAAAGAGGTTGAGATCTAGCCTTAGGAGGTTCATCATGAAAGAGCAAGAAGAGTAAGTAGTCAGAATATATGGAAGAAACTAAAATTGCTGAAGATCTCAGGAAGGAGAAAACTCAGATAAAAATTTTGAGCAGAAAACCTATAAACCAACAGAAGGATATTAAAACAGAATGGAACAATGAAAACTAGATTTAAATGAAGACAAACACCTTTGGAAATAAAAGGAAAGGGAAAAAAGTGAATCGACACCTGCTAAGACAATTGAATCAGTACTTCCAGATTTAAAAGAGTATTTGACCATATCTGAATATAGTTATTTAGAAAAATCCCACAAATATTTTCTTGTCTCCAGTGACAAAGACTGACTTAAATATGTAGAAGTCACAGAAATTGTCCCAGTATGTTATATTTTAGAAGTTCAATGACTTGTCATATGTTAGGGGTGCCCTCTTTTACTTGAGTTGTTTAAAAAAATATTGGAAGATCACTTGTCAGAAATGCTGACAGAGAAAAATCCCAGCATCCAAGAATGAATTGGAATTGATGCCCTCTGAGATTCCTTTCAGCTGTGAGATTTTGTAAGTTTATGTATTAGAAGATAGACTGTCATTTAAGTTTTTGTTGGTCATTGTTATTTTCCATGTAGACTTTTTATTTTCCTGCCATTTTCAAATATATACATATATAAGTATATATAATATATTATTATGTATTTATATACATTTATTGGTTCATTCACATGCAAGTAATGCATTATAGACAATATTTTCAAAGTTAAAAATAATAAGACTTTTGATTCACACTTCTCAGTTAATAAGATGCTGAAACAAAATTATAAGTCATTTTTCATTATGCCTACCCAAGTGCATTTTCTGCTGCCAATGGAAATCATCTGTGGAAGGCTGAGCAGAAGAAAAACCCTGTACATGCACAATCTTGGAATATAGGGAGATGTCTGGGACCTAGAGAAATATAGCTTTAATGGTGGAATGGCAAATAGTGAAATAATTTGCATAGACAATGAAGTTTGCACTAATGCATTCACTATGATATATATATATATATATATTATAGTGAACGTATATATAATACATCTATATATATATACATAAATATATACAGTATATATATATACATAAATATGTGTGTATATATTGTCTTTGTGCAAAAACTCACCAAAGGCACAAAACAAAAAATTTTATAGGGATGGGAGGAAGAAAAAAAAAACAAATTTGAACATCAATAGGATAATGAGGTTTACAAAGTAAATCTCAGTAGTTTATTTATACTTCTATGACAAAATGTATATGCCTATGGTCAGTAGGATAAGAATGCAAGTAGCTAACTCTACTCTCCTTTTCTATGCATTAACCAGGTTTTAGAACATTTGACTTTAACTAGAGTATGAGTTCATGAGGGCAAGGACTCTGTTTTCTTCATCTCTGTGGACAATAACCCCCACTTCTCTGCCCCCACCAAGTCACTTGTAGAGGGTCTCAGAAATATTAGGTAATCAACAACTGTGTTTAATAAAAGATGGAAAATGTTAAAGATATGGAAAAACAGATGGAGCTGGTCTTGAATTCTCCCTCTTATATATACTATGCATGAGATTCTGTTCACGTCACTTAGTGCTCTTCCCATCCCTACATTCTCACATTTACTTTACTCTAAGATAGGGATAATCAGAGCACATACCTCAAAGTCTTATCCTGAAGATCAAAAGACAGAAACAAATATGAAAAGTGTTTTGCAGGCTTTAAAAGGCTATATACTGTAAATAAAAGTCAGTATATCCTATGAAACAGGAGTTCTACATAAATGTTGTTTTGAAAATCAGTAGCTACAGATGCTTGGAGTTACAAAAGATTGATATGTAAAAACAGGATTTAAAACTGGAAAATCCTTGGGCAAAATCCAGTTGAAACCAGAGGAAACTGAGAACCTAAGAAAGTGATTCGTCAAAAGGTGATACAGGTAGAAAGTAATATAGTGAGAATTTGAACCCAGTTTGTCCAGTGAAAAACCAATAGTGTCTCCACTGGGCTACTAATTTTTTTTTTCATAGGAACTGGATATTTTCTAGAATGTTATTGTTCTGATTATTGGAAAATTTCATGTTGAATTCGCAAATCTCTCCTTAGTAGAGTAAGATCCAAACTACATGCCAACTAATTTGTGAGGAGTAGAGATGTGAGATCCCCCAGTGGCCCATGAATTTGGTACTTCTTAATTATGAATATTGAGGAACTTTCCCTTTGGGCTTACTATTGTCATTTTGCACACATGTTATGAGTTTCTCTTTGTTGGGTTCCTGGCTTGAGAGCTCTAGAGCACTATTGCCTATTTGTCAAGTGGTGAGAAAGGAAGATTTTTTAGAGGCACACAGCATCACTAAGATGAAAACCTTGCATCAACTTCTGGAAATTTAATTAACTTGGCACCTTTTGCCTAATGCAATGGGAAAAACAAGTCTCAATTATACACAGATGAAACTTGAACCTGATATTGGGAAGCTGAAAAAAATCTTAAACTAGTCATTGTTTTAAAAATTCAAATAGTCCAAGTAGGAATGATTTTGAATAATGGGGCAGAAACATAATTTTTTTAAATTATTAATACCTTTTATTTGCAAAACATATGTATGGGTAATTCCTAAACAATGACCCTTACAAAGCTTTCTGTTACAAATTTCCTCCCCTAGTCCCCACTCCTCCCCTAGATGGCAGGATATTTACTACATGATAATTATGTTAGAATACTTAAGAAATCGAATATATGTATAGTTATTGCATCATTTTTTGTGCAGGAGAAGTCGTATCTACATGAAAGAATAATCGGATAAAGGAAATACAATGCAAGCAAACCTCAACAGAGAACATGAAAATGGTATGTTGTGGTCCACATTTCACATCCCTCTCTCTGGGTGTATATGGCTCCATTCACCAAACAATTGGAACTGGTTTGAAGCATTTCATTGTTGAAGAGAATCATGTCCATTAGAACTGATCCTCATATAGTATTGTTATTGCTGTGAATAATGATCTCCTGGTTCTGCTCATTTCACTCAGCATCAGTTCATGCAAGTCTCTCCAGGCCTCTCTGAAATCGTCCTGCTGGTCGTTTCTTAAAGAGCAATAATATTCCATGACATTCATATACCATAATTTATTCAGCTCATCTCCAATTGATGGGCATCCATTCAGTTTCCAGTTTCTAGCCACTACAAAAAGGGCTGCCACAAAAATTCTTGCACATGTGGGGCCCTTTCCTTCTTTTATGATTTCTTTGGGATATAAGCCCAATAGAAACATTGCTGGGTCAAAGGGTATGCATAGTTTGATAACTTTTTGAGCATAGCTCCAAATTGCTCTCCAGAATGGTTGGATCGGTTCACAGCTCCACCAACAATGTATCAGTGTCCCAGTTTTCCCACATCCCCTCCAACATTCGTCTTTATCTTTTCCTGTCATTTTAGCCAATCTGACAGGTGTGTAGTGGTACCTCAGAGTTGTCTTAATTTGCATTTCTTTGATCAATAGTGATTTGGAGCACCTTTTCATATGATTATAAATAGTTTTAATTTCATCATCTGAAAATTGTCTGTTCATATCCTTTGACCATTTATCAATTGGAGAATGGCTTGAATTCTTATAAATATGAGACAATTCTCTACATATCTTAGAGATGAGACCTTTATCAGAACCCTTAAATATAAAGATGATTTCCCAATTTGATGCTTCCCTCCTAATCTTGTGTGCATTAGTTTTGTTTGTACAGAAACTTTTTAACTTAATATAATCAAAATTATCTATCTGGTGTTCAATTAAGAGTTCCAGATCTTCTTTGGACATAAATTTATTCATTCTCTACAGGTCTGAGAGGTAAACTATCCTATATTCCTCTAATTTGGTTGTAATATCACTCTTTATATCTAGATCATGAACCCATTTAGATCTTATCTTGGTATGTGGTGTTAAGTATGGGTCAAGCCCTAATTTCTTCCACACTAGTTTCCAATTTCCCAGCAGTTTCTGCTGAATAGTGAGTACTCATCCCAAAAGCTGGGGTCTTTGGGTTTATCAAACACTAAATTGCTATAGTTATTACCTAGCTTGTCCTGATATCCTATCCTATGCCACTGATCAACTGCTCTATTTCACAGCCAGTACCAAATGGTTTTGATGACCACTGCTTTATAATATAGTTTTAGATCTGGTACAGCAAGGCCACCTTCATCTGTCTTTTTTTTTTCATTAATTCCCTTGAAATTCTTGACCTTTTGTTCTTCCTAATGAACTTTGCTACTATTTTTTCTAGATCTGTAAAATAATTTCTTGGGAGTTTGATTGGTATAGCGCTAAATAAGTAAATTCGTTTGGGTAGTATTGTCATTTTTATTATATTCGCTCGGCCTACCCATGAGCACTTAATGTTTTTCCAATTGATTAGGGATGATTTTATTTGTGTGGGAAGTGTTTTGTAGTTTAGTTCATATAGTTTCTGACATTCTCTTGGCAAATAGATTCCTAAATATTTTATGCTATCATCCGTTATTCTGAATGGAATTTCTTTTTCTATCTCTTGCTGCTGAGCTTTGTTGGTAATATATAAGAATGCTGATGTTTTATGTGGATTTATTTTGAATCCTGCAACTTTACTGAAGTTGTGAATTGTTTCTAGTAGTTTTTTAGTTGAGTCTCTAGGGTTTTCTAAGTATACCATCATGTCATCTGCAAAGAGTGATAATTTGGTTTCTTCATTACCTACTCTAATTCCTTTTATCTCTTTTTTTTCTCTTATTGCCAAAGCTAACATTTCTAATGCAATATTAAATAGTAATGGTGACAGTGGGAAACCTTGTTTCACTCCTGATCTTATGAGGAATGGTTCTAGTTTGTCTCCATTACATATGATGCTTGTTGATGGTTTTAAATAGATGCTACTAATCATTTTAAGGAAAAGCCCATTTATTCCTATACTGTCTAGGGTTTTTAATAGGAAAGGGTGTTGGATTTTATCAAATGCTTTTTCTGCATCTATGGAGATAATCATATGGTTTTTGTTAGTTTGGTTATTAATATAACTGATCATGCTGATAGTTTTCCTAATATTGAACCAGCCCTGCATTCCTGGTATAAATCCTACTTGGTCATGATGTATTATCCTGGGGATGACTTTCTGTAATCTTGTTGCTAAAATCTTATTTAAAATTTTTGCATCAATATTCATTAGGGAAATGGGTCTATAGTTTTCTTTGTCTGTTTTCACCCTACCTGGTTTAGCTATCAGCACCATATCTGTATCATAGAAGGAATTTGGTAGTATACCTTCTGTCCCTATTTTTTCAAATAGTTTGTATAGTATTGGAATTAATTGTTCTTTGAACGTTTGGCAGAATTCACATGTAAAACCATCTGGCCCTGGAGATTTTTTCTTAGGGATTTGATTAATAGCTTGTTCTATTTCTTTTTCTAAAATGGGGCTATTTAAATAATTTATTTCCTCTTCTGTTAACCTGGGCAGTCTATATTTTTGTAAATATTCCTCCTTTTCATTTAGATTATCGAATTTATTGGCATAAAGCTGGGCAAAGAAACTCCTAATTATTACTCTAATTTCCTCTTCATTGGAGGAAAGTTCTCCCTTATCATTTTTGAGACTAACAATTTGATTTTCCTCTTTCCTTTTTCTGATCAAATTAACTAAAGGCTTATCTATTTTGTTGGTTTTTTCATAAAACCAACTCTTAGTTTTATTTATTAATTCAATAGTTTTCTTATTTTCAATTTTATTAATCTCCCCTTTTATTTTCAGAATTTCCAATTTGGTATTTAATTGAGGATTTTTAATTTGCTCTTTTTCTAGTTTTTTTTTTTAATTGTAACCCTAATTCATTGATCTTCTCTTTCTCTATTTTATGCAAATAAGCATCTATAGATATAAAGTTACCCCTTATAACCACTTTGGCCGTATCCCACAAATTTTGGTATGTTGTCTCATTATTGTCGTTCTCCTGGATGAAATTATCGATTGTGTCTATAATTTGCTCTTCCACCCATTCATTCTTCAGGATTAGATTATTTAATTTCCAATTAACTTTTGATCTATTTTTTCCTGGCCTTATATTACATGTGAGTTTTATTGCATCATGATCTGAAAAGGATACATTTACTATTTCTGCTTTTCTGCATTTGATTTTGAGGTTTTCTTACCCTAACACATGATCATTTTTTGTATAAGTTCCATGAACCCCTGAGAAAAAAGTATACTCCCTTCTATCACCATTAATTTTCCTCCAGAGATGTCATACCTAACTTTTCTAACATTTTGTTTACCTCCCTAACTTCTTTCTTATTTTTTTTTTTTGTGGTTTGATTTATCTAATTCTGAGAGAGCAAGGTTGAGATCCACCACTAGTAGAGTATTACTGTCTATTTCTCCTTGCATCTCTGTTAGTTTCTCCTCTAGGAATTTGGATGCTATACCACTTGGTGCATATATATTTAGTATTGATACCGTTTCATTGTCTATGGTACCCTTTAGTAAAATATAATTTCCTTCCTTATCTCTTTTAATTAGATCTATTTTTGCTTTTACTTGATCTAAGATAAGGATTGCTACCCCTGGTTTTTTTTTTGTTCACTTGAAGCATAAAAGATTCTGCTCCATCCCTTTACCTTCACTTTGTATCTCTATGTTTTAGATGTGTTTCTTGTAAACAACATATTGTAGGATTCTGGCTTTTAATCCAATCCGCTATCCATTTCCGTTTTATGGGAGAGTTCATCCCATTCACATTCATGGTTAAAATGACTATATCTATATTTCCTGCCATCTTATTTACCCAAACTTATATTTTTCTCTTCCCTTTCCCCTTACTCCTTTCCCCCCTCCCCAGTATTTTGTTTTTGATGACCACCTCCCTCTAACAGTTCTCCCCCCTTTAAAACCCTCCCTCTTTTTTACACCTTTCCCCTAATCCTTCTATTAATTTATTCCTTTCTTTTCCTCCTTTCCCTCCTACTTCTCTATAGAGAGGGCCAAGTTTTTCCCTGAAATCAAATGTGTCTGATATAGTCTTTTGGAGCCCAATCTAATGAGAGTAATAATACTCATCACCCTCCCTTCTTTCCCTCAATTATATTAGATTTTCTGTCTTTTCATGAGACTTTGCCTTATTTTACCTCCTTTTTATTTTTACTTTATTTTACCTCCTTTCCCCTCCCCCCCTTTTTTTTACAGTATGATATACCTTCCACCTCTAATGTCTTTTCAATTATTATCGAAGTAAAATCAAATTATACCCCCATTCTTTAAGGATACCCCTAGTAGAGATATAGTTCTCGAGAGTTCTTTCCTTTTTTTACCTTTTTACGCTTCTCTAGCGTTCTGTGTTTGGAGGTCAAATTTTTTTTTCAGGTCTGGTCTTTTTATTAGAAATAGGTGGAATTCTCCTGTATCATTGAATGACCATCTTCTTCCCTGGAAGATGATGCTCATTGTAGCTGGATAGCTTATTCTTGGCTGTAATCCAAGTTCTTTTGCCTTTCCAAATATCTGATTCCAGGCCCTTCGATCCTTCAATGTGGAAGCTGACAGATCCTGTGTAATTCTAATGACAGTTCCTCGGTATTTGAACTATTTCTTTCTAGCAGCTTGTAATATCATTTCCTTGGTTTGATAGTCCTGAAA
>JAJPUD010008202.1:35174-93618 GCA_023553655.1 Myrmecobius fasciatus
TTGTATTTGCCCTGGGGCAGTTTGCCGAGTTGACTTCCGGTCTGAGGCTGGTCGGGCTAGATTCGCACTAGGACCACGTTTTCAGCTGTTCTCGATCCACCCTTTTCCAAAGGCAGATCTGCCAAAACACCTGCCCGCAAGCAGAGCAAAGTGGCCCAGGCGTCTCCCAGGGGCTTCCTGGGTGCCCAAAATCCACCCCTCTATCACAGCCCTGACTTCCGCCCCGGCTGGAGTCTGATGGAGACCAGCGGCCGATTTCCCCTGAGGCTAACCTTCTCAGGAGTTCTTTCAAGGTAGATCTTTGATAGAAGTGCGTTGTAGTCCAAATGCTTGGCGGTGCTCTCACTTAGAAACCAGTTGGAAGGCTTACTTTGTCTGGGTTTGAGGGAACATCCCAGGAGTTCACAGAGAAAGCTGTCCGCAGTTCGCCATCTTGGCTCCGCCCCCCGAATTGTTGTCTTTTACCAATTCACTATTTTTATTTTCCAGTGAGTTGGCGATTTTTTCCAACTCACCAATTTTGTTTTTTAGTGAATTGTTGTCTTTTTCCAATTCACCAGACTTATTTTCCCGTTTTTCACATCTCTGTTGCAGGGCTATATTTCCTTCTTGCACTGCTCTCAATTTATTTCCCCAATCTTCTTCTAGCTCTCTTTTGAGATTCTTTATGCAGTCTTCCAGGAAAGCCTTCTGAAAGGGAGACCAGCTTAAGTCAGCCTTTGTGGCTTTATCTGGGATTGTTTTCAGAATCTCAGGATCTGGGGACTTCTCTAGTTTCTCTTCGTAAAAGCTGTCTATGGTGAGAGCTCTCTTCTTCTTGCTCATGATTTTCAGCAGAGGTATCAGTCACCAGCAGGGAATTCTGCAGCAGCAGCAATTTCAATTTGCCCTGGGGCAATTTGCCGAGTTGATTTCCAGTCTGGGCCTGATGTGACTAGATCCACACTAGGACCACACTTTCAGCTGCTCTCAACCTGCCCTTTATCAAAGGTAGACCTGCCAAAGCACCTGCCCGCAAGCAGAGCAAAGTGGCCCAAGCATCTCCCAGGGACTTCCTGGCAGCCTAAAATCTTCTGGTCCTTCCCAGCCCCGGATTTGCACCGCAGCTGTGCACTGGTGTCTGAGCGCTGGGAGCTGCTTGATCCCCTGCCCGTCTAAAACTGACCTCAGAAGTTCTTTCAAAGTAGATATTTGATAGAAGTGCATTGTAGTCCAAGTGTTTGGTGGCGCCCTCACTCCAGAACCAATTCGGAGGCTCAATTTTTCTGGGTCCGAGGGAAGGTCTCAGGATCTCACAGAGGACGCTGTCTGCAGTTTGCCATCTTGGCTCCGCCCCCCAGAAAGATAATTTATATCACTCTTTTCATTTTTCAGACTAATTCAACTTTAGGGAAATTTGAATAAGAGTTAAAATTGGGAGATAGAAAGTTTCTCATGAGATAAGTATAACAATTCAGTTCAAGTTGTAACGTCTCTGTGGTCTTCCTTTTAATCCTAAGTGATCTACAATTTTAAATTGTGTAATCTTATACTGCTATGATGATTTTATTCTTTTTAATAGGCACAGGGAGCATAAGCTCTACATTGATTGTTTATACTATTTGCCACTTTCTAACCAAGAGACAGAGTAGAGGCTGGACTTAAGATGGAGGCAGCATCGTAAAGAGTTCAGAGGCTATTCTGTACTGCCTGCTTTGGATAAATCTTGAAGGGTGGATTTAGGAGTTATGACATTAGAAAAATAATTAAGAGTAGTGAGTCTCTTTATGACTGTAAAATTCAACACCTAAACAATAAATGAACTCCTTTTGCTTTACTGTTTCTTAATCAGAAGATAGAAGTTCAGGATTTAAGTCCTTCTTCCATTACTAACTATGTGGGTCATTCTCCAGTCACTCTAAGACTCAATTTAATCAGACAAATAAACAAAGACAAATTTTGTCCCTTCAGACAAGAAGAGGTCAGTTCCCAAGATGACAAAAGTTTTTATTAATATTAATAATTAATATCATTTGTTTAAATATTAATTAAAATAACCAATATTACTATTAAAGGGAATAATATGGAACTGTATTTGTGCAAGCTGATAGTGGGGCTTTGACTTTGCTATGGAACATCAGTACCTAAAATACATGCCCAGAAAACACCTCACTATCTGAACATGTCTCTAGTAATTTCCTCCTAATGCTTCGTCATTCTAGATTCCTCTAAATGCATCTGGAGCAATTGCAGTGATAATTCACAAATCTCTTTCTGCTCATGTGCACATTATTTTGGACATTACTCTAATTTCCCTCTTTGCTATAGATCTCAGAGAATGCACCCAGTTGTAATACAAGCTGAATAATATTTATCATGATATCCCGATTTATTATGAAGGTAAAGCCTAATAGCTCTAAGTCAGAATGGTAGGAGTTGTCCCACTTATATCTGGAAAATTCTCCATTTTCATCTCTAATTCTCTTCTCTGCCTTGCTCCTTTGCTGTTTCATGAAGGAAGACAAAGTTGCAGAGAAGCACTATGGTGCCTTCTCAATGTCAAAACCAGCGAAGAAGAGGATATCTTACCATGCCCCATGCCCCCCTCCATCCCATCTCCCCGGGAGGCAGGGAACGATCATTGATTCTTCCTCCTGGCCTGAAGCGACATAAAACATGTTCTCTGCTACTTCAGCTATTGATCCCAAGAAAATTCCCCAGTTGGCTACTGTGGTTCAGCTTCCTTCTGCCATTACCTTTCCAAAATGCCACAGATAAGACCTGAAACCTAAGAGGGAGCCAGCCATTTTTCCCCAGGGTTACTTACTCTGACAGCTGCCTGCATCTTCCCCCAGCACTGCCCAGAGTATACTCCCAGAGTGCAGTCACTCACTGGTAGAAACAGCTAGGCAGAAAGACAAAATAGGAGCTGAAAGCCCAGAAGACTAGAAACTGCAAAGTGATCTTTTTAAAAGATCCCACCAGGGAATGACAATCCAGAATCTGGAGGGAGGTACTTCATGGGAGCCCTGAGTCCTTTCCAGTGGTCCTTTTACCTCCCATTGGTGTGTGAGTCTGGAAAATGCAGCAGTAAAGGGGGACAGCAGAGAACAAAAAGCTGATTTAGTCAAGATGGGAGGGGGCAGGGTTACCTAGTTATAAGTGGACCCTCATAGTGTCATATGCTATTTCATGAGTTATTGTGGTACTTTGTAAAGTACTGACTAGAAAAAGTGAATCCTCTTTTTCTCATTATTTCCCTTCTCCCAGGATAAGCTTGATAAACAGATATCAAGCACATGGAGACTCAAGCAACCACTGAAAAAGGGAAACTGCTGTCAGGATGAGTTCAGTCTTTCATTCATCCTCTCATTCTTTCAGTCAACAATTATTAGTCCCCACTGCTCCCTAAGCACTGGGCTGGGCTGAAGGGAAGTCACAAGTTTTACCTATGATATGATTTCTGCCATCAAAGAACTTATGCATCCTTTGGGGTATATGAAACAGAGATACTTATAATGCACTATGGTGCCTGGTGATTGTATTAGAGAGGTGCCAAAGAGATGATTCCCCAAGCAGGGAGAATTTAAATATTAAAATTCATTCTAGAATCCTACTCATATCAGGAATGGGTTAAAGAGGGAATAACACGTGCATATATAGAAGGCTATGAAAGTCTTCAGACTTTCATAAATATAAATTTATCACAAAAATAAGAGGAGAAAAGAATAGGACAAGGGCTAATAGAGAAGGGTGTGTAGATTAACAAGGATTGGAGAAAAAGGGAGGGGAAATATGGGAAGAGGAGATAAGGGAGGGATCATTGGGGGGCAGGTTAAGTAATAGCAAAGCAAGGTAGTGTGCAGAAGTCAACTGAGGGAGTTAGCAGGAATAGAAAATAAGAGATACACACAAAAATAATAATAATGATCAGGAGGAGAATTTATTAGAAAAAAGCAGGGGTGGTAACCATCGATTTCAGATAAACAAAGCTAAAATAGCTTTAATCAAAAGAGAAAAATAGGGAAAGTGTGCTATCACTCTTATTAATCAATATAGTTTTAGACTATTTAAAGTAATTAGATAGTATAAGGTTGGAATATTGCTTTGGTAAAGAAAATGATGAATTGGTGGATTTAGAAAAATATGGAAAGACAGATTTATCTATCTTCAGAGACACAAGACAAAGAAGCACAGAAAACCTTATGTAGATGTGTATAAATCTACGTGTCTGATTACAGCTATCTATCTATGTATCTATATATTATACAAGTGTGCATTTGAATACACATATATACATATACATACTTTATTTTAGCTTTCTTGGGGGAGGTGGGGGAATGAAAGGGGGAAAATTAAGTAAGAAATACACAATAGAGAACAACAGAAAATTTGAAGGCAGCAAAGGAAAGATGGATATCTTTGAACACAATGTGTAGTACTCATTATATAAGCTTTCTTCTTATGGAAACAATGACTCATATTTTTTAATCCTCTCATACTCTGCCATGCCTGTAGCAGTGTTTCTTTTTCTTTTTTCTGTTTTAATTCATTTTAAATTAAAAAGATAAATGAAAAAAATGAACAATAGAACAAAATGGGCAATATTTCATTGGAAAAGCAACTGACCTAGAAAATTAATTGAAATGAGATAATTTAAGAATTATTTGACTGCTGAAAACCATCATCAAAAAATTAGCCTAGAGACCATTTTCCCAGATATTATAAATCAAATCTCCCCTGATATTTTAGATCCAAAAGGTAAAATGAAAATTGAAATAATTCACTGCTCACCTTCTGAAAGAAAACAAAATGCAAACTCCTTGGGATGTTACAGCCAAATTCCAGAGCTCTCATGTCGAGGAGAAAATATTATAAGCAGCCAGAAAGGAACAATTCAAATATCATGGAGCCACAGTCAGGATCACATAAGAGTTATTAACCTCCACTTTAAAGAAGTGGAGGGAATGGATAAGGATATTCAGCAGGGCAAAGGAGCTGAGATCATAACCAAGACTTACATAACCAGCTAAATTGCATATAATCTTTAAGGGACAAAAGAGATATTCAATGAACTAGAGAGCTTCTAAGCATTCCTGATAAAAATATCAGAGCTGACTAGAAAATTTGATATTCAAACAGAAGATTTTAGAGAACCATTAAATGGTAAACAAGAAAGTAATCACAAGGAACTTAATGGCGCTAAACTGTTTATATATGAAAAAATTATGTATGAACTTGCACTTCTTAGTGCCTCTGTTTCCTCATCTGTGAAATCAGTCAGTTAATTAAGAAGTAATTCTAAAATAATTATCACATGTATATCAATGTATATACATATATTGGAATAATATACATATATATATAGTTAAAGTTATATCATATCTATAACTGTGAATATACCTAAAATATTTATATCATTTATATTTGTATACATATAGAGTACCTAAAGAACTATGAACATTCATGACATCATACAGGATGCAGCAACAATGACAGAAACAGCACCAATGAAAAAGAAGAGCAAAAAAAATCCAAAATGGTTGTTTCATGAAGATTTAGAAAGACCTGGGGAAATAAAGTAAAAGTAAAAGAGAAAAGGAAAGAAATATTCAACTGAATATAGACCTCCAGAGAATAGCAAGGAAATAAAAAAAAATTCTTAAATAACCAATGCAAAAAATAGAGGAAAAAATAAAATGGGAAACTCAAGGGATATCTTCAAGAAAGTTAGAAATATTAAGGAAATGTTTCTTGCAAAAGTGGGCAAGATAAAATACGCAAAAAAATGATAAGGATTTAACAATAGGAGAGATTAAGAAAGAGGTAGAACATGTGCAAAATTGTTTGTGGCAGGCCTTTTTGTAGTGACAAGAAACTGGAAACTGAGTGAATGCCCATCAATTGGAGAATGGCTGAATAAGTTATGGCATATGAATGTTATGGAATATTATTGTTCTAGAAGAAATGATCTACAGGATGACTTTATAGAGGCCTGGAGAGACTTGCACGAACTGCCGTTAAGTGAAATGAGCAGAACCAGGAGATCATCATACACAGTGATAATAAGATTATATGATGAACAATTCTAATGCACCTGGCTCTCATCAATAATGACTCAGGCTAGTTCCAGTGGTCTTGTGATGAAAAAAAGCCATCTGCACCCAGAGAGAGGACAATGGGAACTGAATGTGTACTACAACACAGTATTTTCACTCTTTTTGTCATGGGCTTGCATTTTGTTTTCTTTCTCATTTTTTTCCCTTTTTGATCTGATTTTTCTTGTGCAGCATGATATTTGTAGAAATATGCATAGCAGAAATGCACATGTTTAACATATATTGTATTACTTGCCATCTAGGGATGAGGGTGGGAAAAGGAGGGAAAAATTAGAATGTAAGGTTTTGGAAGGGTGAATGTTGAAAATTATCCATGTATATATTTTGAAAATTAAAAAAAAAACCTTAAAATAAAAAAAAATAAATTTAAAAGGAAGGAGGTGGAAGCATACACATGAGAACTGTACAAAAATGGTCTTAGCATCACTGACTACCATGACTGTATGGTTACTGATCTAGAGCCAGACATCCTAGGGAATGTAGTCAAGTGAAGCTTAAGGAACATTGATATTAAGAAATATGGTGCAGGTGGTAGAATTCTGGCTGACCTATTTAAAATCCTAAAAGATGATGCTGTTAATGTGCCACACACAATATTCCAGCCATTTTGGCATCAATGGCCACTGAATTAGAAAAGATCATTTTATGTCCCAATCATAACGAAGGCTCATGCCAAGGAATGAAATTACCAAACAGTTATGCTCATTTCACACACCAATAAGTTTTTCCTTAAGACTGCAAGCTAGGCTTTGGAAATGTGTAAGTTGTGAATTAGAAGAGCAGGCTGTTTTTCAGAGAAGCAGAGGAACTAGAGACCAAATTGCCAACATTTGCTGAATTTGGAGAAAGCAGGAGCGTCCCAGACAAAAAATCCACTTCTGCTTCATTGACTATGCTAAAGTCTTTGACTGTCTGGATCGCAATAAAATGTTGCAAGTTCTCAAAGATATGGGAGTCCTAGATCATTTTACTTTTCTCCTGAGGAACCTGTATATGGACCAAAAAGCAACAGTTAGAACTGAACATGAAACAAGTTCTTGGTTAAGGATTGAAAACATAGTATGATGAGTGTGAAGATTGACACCTAATTTATTTAACTTATATGAAGAGTATAACACATTAAATGCTAGGATGGAAAAAATCAAAAGATTTAATTAAGATTTCAGAAGGAATATCAAAAATGTGAGATATGAGATGATATCATTCAAATTGCAGAAAACAAAGAAAGGAATTAAGAAGCTTCTGAAATGGAAGCAGTGTCTGATTTTTTATTTTGGGCTTAAAAATAATTTCAGATGGAAACTGTAGTCATGAAGGTAAAAGACACTTGCTCTTTGGAAGGAAAGCTATAGAAAATCTGGTGAGCTTGCTGAAAACCAGAGACATCACCTTGCCAAGAAAGGATTGTAAAATCAAAACTATGTTATTGTTTTCAGTAGCAATGTGTGACTACAAGAACTGTATTATAAGAAAAGCTGTGTTGCAATATCAATGTTTTAAAATTGTTGTGCTGAAGATGAATTTTGACAGTACTTTGCACAGCAGAGATCAAATCAGTCAATATTTAATAATACTTAAGAATAAATAATAAATAAATAAATCAGGCTATTCCCTGGAAGGACAAATACTGAAGCTGAAGCTTAAATACTTTAAACACTTAATAAGAAGATGGAACTAATTGGAAAAGACCCTGATATTGGGAAATATTGAAGGCAAAAAGAAAAGGACATGGCAGAGGATAAAATGGATAGAAAACATCATGAAAACAATGAGCATGAACTTTTAACAAACTTTGAAAAATAGTGTAGGAAAGAAGGGTCTAACCTGATATGCTGTATAGGGTCAAAAAAAGATAGTTAAGACTGAACAACTGAACAAGAACAGCATATACATCTTTATTTATATATCTCTAGCTCTATATTTCTATCTTCCAGTAACACTTCTATTTACTTATGTATTTACCTGTCATTTTAATATCATCTCTTTTTATATCTCTATCCATATGGTAATTAGTTAAAGCCTCATATGGATGGTAATAATTAGGTTGAGATTGGTTTTTTTTTTTTTTTTTGGTTCTCTAGCTTCCTTATTAAAAGGCATACAAATGAAAAATCGATCAATTACTTCTCAGTCCATAATCTCAAAAATAACTTTTATGTGAATAAAGTTTTCCTTTATTCTACTCTTGTTTTAATTTTTCTATGTACCAGTAAAACTCTTTATGCTAGTTCTTTTTTTAAATAGCTTTTTATTTTCAAAATACATGCCAAGATAGTTTTCAACATTCATCCTTGCATTCCATTTTCTCTCCCTCTCTTCTCCCTACTCCCTCACCTAGACAACAAGTAATCCAATATAGGTTAGACATGTGCAATTCTTCTATACATATTTTCACAATTATCATGCTGCACAGGAAAAATCAAATTAAAAAGGAAAAAAAGAAGAAAGAAAAAAAAGCAAGCAAACAACAAAACAGGTGAAAATGGCACGTTGTGATCCATAATCAGTTCCCACACTCCTTTCTCTGGGTATAGATAGCTCTCTTCATCACAAATTTATTGAATTGGTCGGAATCATCTCATTGTTGAAAAAAGCCATGTCCATCAGAATTCAGCATCCCATAACTTTGTTCTTACCACATACAGTGTTCTCTTGGCTTTACTCATTTCACTTTGCAACAGTTCATGCAAGTCTCTCTAGGCCTCTCTGAAAGCATCCTGCTGATTTTTTCCTATAAAACAATAATATTCCATGACATTGAAACACCATATATTACTCAGCCATTCTCCATCTTGTGGCCATCCACTCAATTTCTAGTTTCTAGGCATCACAAAAAGAGCTGCTACAAACATGTTTGCATTCATAGGTTCTTTTCCCTCCTTTATGCTCTCTTTGAGATACAGGTCCTCTAGAAATATTGTTGGATCAAAGGGTAGGTACAATTTGATAGCACCTTGGGCATAACTCCAAATTGCTCTCCAGAATTGTTATATCAGTTCACAACTCCACCAAGAATGTATTAGTGTATTAGTGTCCCATATTCCCTTCAACACTTATCATTTTTCCCCTCATCCTAATCAATGTAGAAGGCATGTAGTGATACCTCAGAGTTCTCTTAATTTGCATTTTTCTGATCAACAGTTATTCTGAGCACTTTCCATATGACTAGAAATGGTTTTAATTTCTTGATTTGAAAATTGTCTCTTTATTATCCTTGACCATTTATCAATTGGAGAGTGGTTTGTATTCTCTAATATTTTAGAAATAAGGCCTTTATCAGAATCTTTGGATGTAAAAATTTTCCTAGTTTTCTGCTTCCCTTGTAATCTTCTCTGCATTGGTTTTGTTAGTATATAAACTTTTAAACTTAATATAATCACAATTATTTAGGTTGAGTTTTGAAGGAAACAAGCTAGTGAGAGGCAGAAGTAAAAAATAAAAAAGTTTCATTAAAGGCAAGTCACTCCCCATAAAGAGGCTGAGATAAAATTCCTTGTGAAAGAAAAAAAAAGGCAAGAAGGCTAATCAAATAGATATGATTCCTTCATGACTTTTTTCAGAGCAGGGATGGGAAGAAAGCATTGAAAACTGTTAAACTCTATGGAAATAAAACTATCTGAACATCAGGAAAGTCACACAAATTCAATATATTGAAATATCTCCTTTCATGTCCTTGCTTTCATGCCCCCTGAGGGTCACTTCACAAATTTCTCAACATTTACATTGCTAAACATTGGACTATAGGGTCAAGCAAAGATCTCTTCAACCCAAAGGTACACATTAAAAATATTGAAGGTGACAGATGATCAGAGGCAGTTTGTTTCAACATCCAGAAAGAGGTCAACTAAAAGCTCCTAGGAAAATGGTCTTCTGTTGATATAAATGCCCTTGATAAAGACTACCAAAATGTCAAATATACCATATTAGTATATAGGGCATTCAAAAAAAATCAAAATTTTCTACATCATTCATGCAAGGCAGCACAAAAGCTTGCTTGCTTGCTTTCTTGCTTTCTCTTTCTTTTGCTCTCTATTTTTTCATTCATTCTTTCTCTCTTTTCTCTCTCTCTTTTTCATTGTTTTTTCTTTCTCCTCTCTTTTCTTTCTTTTCTCTCTTTTCCTTCTTTTCTCTCTTTCTTTCTCTCTTCTTTCTTTTCTTCTTTCTCTCTCTTTCTTTCTTTCACTTTTTCTCCTTTCCTTCCTTCCTTCAGTCCTTCCTTCCTTCCTTCTTTGAGAGGAACATCCATCCAAATATTCCCTCTACTTGGTAATGAAGCATTTAGTGAGATTATAAGTAACTCATAAAAATAGAATTTGGGAGAGGTAGAGAGCAGGGATAATAATCTAAGACATAGGACAATGTCCTTAGGCTTACAAGAAATGAATATCTTTATCATCAAAGAGAAATTACACTAGTCATCTCAGGAACATATCTTAATCCTTCTCCAAAAACATGTGTCCCACGAAAATAAAATAACAGATGTTATTTTTAAAATAGTATGATTAGAATAAGAAGAGGAACAGCTTGTCAAGAGTAATGGATAATCAATATTTAGCTTGTATGCTTCACTAGTACCCATATAATGTCAAAAATCTGGAGAAAGTCATCATAGTATGTTGAATGAGTTTACTAAAAAAGAATTTTGATATGACATAAGTCAAATCATGCAGCATAAGAAGATTGCAATGAATATCAATTTGTACCATTGAAAGGATACTCACAATACTCACATAGACATGATAAAGTTTAAGGGAAATTCCCCATAAGTAGAACTATATCTTTGGGATGCTATTAAATGGTGTAAAAGACTTCTCTGTAACGTCTATAGAAGCTTTCATCAAAAATAAGGGGAAACCAAACTAGACACATTCAGTGTTACGAGTTATTATGAAATAAGCAGAGTAAATGAACACAATTGCATAGTATTAAATAAAAACAAATTCAAATATGAAAAATACAAAGAAAGACTTGTATGAAATTATGTCAAATGAAGAAAGTATATTCAGAATGATTATTGCACTCCATAAAATGACAATAATAATAAAAAGTTAGAAAATAATTTGGAATTAGATGTAGAAAACAGACTATGCTATAATTGTAAACACATATTTGTTGAAAATTTTAATTTGGGCTTTATAGCCTTACTATATGTAAGGCTTTTTTGTGTATTTGTTTTTGAAAGATTGTTTTGGCTGATGATTAACATTAAGAATTTTGTTTTAAATGGTATTTCAGCACATCAGAACTCATAACCCTCCCCATGTCAGTTAAGAAATATTTAAGTGTTCCATTTCTATATTTGTATACCAGTGTTGACAAAGACTTTTATTGTGGTCACATATTTTAATAATCTTTGATAATCTGAAAGAGAGTTGATGATATTATATGAGCCCTCACTTAGTGACTAACACTCATAGCATGTTCCTGTATTCATGATGAAATTTTCAAAACTTGGGAATACAAATTTGAAATTATGCTGATATATGTAATGGAACAGGCAGTCACTTTACAGACTTTTCTGCTTTCCTTTCCATCCTTTCAAGTCAAGTCAAATGCTGTCTTTCAAAGAGCATTCTGATTCATTTATATTAATAATTGCCTTACCGTTTGGCATAGCATAAACATTTCACACTTCTCTAAGGCAGTCACTAACTATTATGGATTATCAGCATTTGTCTTTTGTTCCCATGTTCTATAAGTCCCATGAGAACAAGGGATAAGTCTAATCTCAGTTGCATCACCTGATATATACCAATAAAAATGTTGTACATACAAGAGAAACTTGAAAAAGAATTTGTTTGGCATTTAATGAAATCTTTCCTTTGCAAATCTCTCTCCCTCAGCTGATGATGGATATGGTAAAATTGTTAGAACAGTGCCAAAACTTTTTTCCCTCGATAGGATGTTAATTTTCCAAATTCATGTAAGTAAACTTTTCAACACTCATTTTGGTAAGACTTTGTGCTACAATTTTTTTTCTCCTTCACCCTTTTCTACTCCCCTCCTGAAGACAGCAAGCAATCTGATATAGGTTGAACGTGTGCAATCCTTTTAAACATATTTCCACATTTGTCACGTTGTGCAGAAAAAAAAATCAGACCAAAAGGAAAAATAACATGAGAAAAAACAAACAAGAAAACAATAAAATGGTGAAAATAATATGCTTTGATATGAATTAAGTCTCTCTAACTCTCTCTCTCTCTCTCTCTCTCTCTCTCTCTCTCTTTCTCTCTCTCTCTCTCTTGGTATTGATGGTATTTTTCATCCCAAGTATATTAGAATTTCTTGGATCACCACATTGCTGAGAAGAGCTGAGGTTATCACAGTTGATCATCATATAATCTTCCTATTATTGTGTACAATATTCTCCTGGTACGGCTCACCTTACTCAGTGTCACAAAGAGTTTCTTTTGTACACAAGAGATCAGGCTTAAAAATAGGAATGACACTAAGCAAAATTTTGTGATGACTTAGATTCACACTAAGACGTAAAGTCTCCTGAGACCAGAAAGTGGGGAAAAGTGAGAGCATAAGGAACATCAGAAATTTGCAGGAGGCAATATTAAGGGAGTGAAATAAGAAGAGGCATTTGTGTTAAACCACTTACACTTTAAATAAACAAAGTAAGTAAGAGCTAATGGAGACCTTAGAGACCACTGATTCAAACCCTGTCGTTTTACAGATGAGAAAAGGGAGAGTCAGAGAGGGAAAGAGATTTGACCAAGAGCAAGCCAAGACTACTAATTTTAGAGCCAGTAAATGAATTCTATACTTCTAAATTTCAGTCTGGTCCACTTTCTTACTATGGACTGGCCTGAACAGGGAACTCAAATCAGCATTACATGTAAGATTTTTTTTAATCTTCTGACTTCTAAGTCCAAGTCTCAGTATTGTCATCTCAGTAATCAAGAAAAAATGTGGTCCCTACAATCTATGTAAAGTGCTGTTTTAAAGCAAATTACTGACAAATCACAAATATTATGAGCAGGTTAGCTTTTGTTAGTGCTGCTATTTAATAACAATAGCTTATACTAAATAAAAAGGTGGGGGGAGTGAGGGAAAAGGAGAATTTCAGAAAGGATGTGTCATGTGTTTAATTTTAGTAAAACAAATGTTGACATTTACTTCAGTTTCTAGTTCCCAAGGTCTTTCCACAAAAAAGGCCGTATTATTCATATTGATGGCAGGTGAAGATGGGGAGACTTGAAAGAAAAGCTGTCATTTCCTTCCAAGCAGAGGCAGAGTGCAAACTTGATTTTTGCATATTGTCCCATTGCTGCCATCTACTCACACCTTCAAGGCTTGCTTTCCTCAAGGGAAGATAAAGAGTGACACCGTATGCATCCTTTCTGTTTTTCTGGAGAGAGAAAGGAACTGGGTCTGAGATTACATTGGGAGAAGAGATATTCATGAGGAACTGTCCCCACAAATTGGATTTGGCACCTTCTTTGCAATTCACCATCTTGGCGAGTTCTCTGAGTACTTAAATGGTTTCCTGAGTGACACAAGACCAGTAAGTGTTAGAGACAGGGCTTGAGCCTGAGTCTTCCTTGTTCCAATGCTGGCTGTCTATCACAGTACCACATCACTTTTCATTTTCTAGGGATCAGAATATGCTTGACCCAGAGTAATGAGGAATAAAGGATTGTTTGGCTAGTGTTTCCCCCCTCCCAACCCCATACACATAAACATTTCTAGAAAAGATTATTGTGAAGAGACTTGTAGAATGTCTCAGTATAGAGGGCTAAATCCAAGAGCTGTCTTCATCCTGATTTTAATACTTATGAGATTTACTGTTTGAATAATTCAAGCCTCAGTTTCCACAGCAGTAAAACTGAAATGCTCATTGTTGCATGACCTAAAGCGCTACCTCATTGAGACCTAGTAATATTCATATCAATTCCATCCTTTTCAAATTGGAAATGTAGCACAAATACTCCCTAGATCATAGGGCTGATAAATCAAAAGTTAGACTTTAGGTACTGTGATGTCTGCCCCCTCATTTTACAGTTGAAGGAGACTGAGGTTGGGAGAGGAAGTCAACTTGCTCAGAGCCACACAGGAAGTTAGCAGAACTGTGGTTCCAAATGAGTCACAGACTTCAAATCTAGTATCCCCTTTATCCCAAACTTAATTTGTGTTAGATTGGGGCTTGCGGGGCTTTGTCTTTTCCACAGTCTTCAATAGAATCAAATTATTGTCATCCTGTATCTAAATGCTATGTGTATTAAAATAAAGAGATTCATGGTTCTCTAAATATCTCAGGCTCATTTTACTTCATTTTGTTCTACTTAGGAGAAGAAAATTGCTTAAATGTCTTAGATTTCCCTTAAGATACATGGAAAAAGACAGCTGTGAACAAAAAAAGGTCAGCTGCCAGCAGAGGAGACTATATAAAACATAGAGTCAGGTCAAGAGAAGCTTAAGGAGAAAGATAATAAGAGAGAGAAGGGTTTTAGGAGCCCGTGTTTATAGAATCCATGAATATTTGCAAAGTACTTTGCATTTCTTCTCTAAGATCAGCCTTGCCTTCTGCGGCTGCACAGATTCTACTTAGAATATCACCACCCTGCTGGGAACCTGGACCCTTCCTAGGACCCTGGATTCTGAGAGCTCAAGTTTTGCTTTAGCATGCCCAAGATGGAGGCCTCCAAATCAATTCCTGTACTGTTTCACATGGCCTAAGGAAGTTGCACTACCACCCTTATCCATTTTCATTTTCGCTTTTTTGGATTGTCTTCCATTGGAATAATTCCTTTGAGGATATGAACTGTTCTACCTAATGGTATCTCTATCCCCAAAATTAAGTATAGTGCCTGACAAATAGTAGGTCCTTAATAAATGCTTATTGACTGTTTAGGGGTGCCCATCACATAATTAATGCCAAATAAACACATGATATCAAAGTCAAATAGAAATGTGGACCATTAATTCACACATCAGGATCCCTGTGGGCCACCATTAGAAAACCATATATTAACGTTATTTATTTTATGAGATTATATACATACATACATACATACAGATAACCTTACACATCTAATGTAGTGGTATCTATCTGTGGAAATGGGGGGAAAAGAAATTTACATGCTAACCTTATTATATACTTAAAGGAAATAGCAAGTTGTAGACAATGGCTTTGCAGTTTCATGTGTAAACATCTTTTTTTTTAATTAAACTGTTAGGGAGATACTTATTTCACAAATAATAAAACACAAATTACAATGTTATTTTTTATTGCATTTTATCTATTTTGTGGAATCTCTCCATTTAATCTGGTTCGGGTTGCATCAAAATTGTTCAGGGTCAATAGTCAATAGGCTGAGTGTTGGACACATCTGATCTGGATAACTAATCTGTTTTACTGATGAGAAAACTGCGGTTCATAGAGGTCAAAGGACTTATCCAGGATCACCTAGCTAGGAAGTATCTGAGTTAGGATTGAAACCTAGGCTTCATGTCTAATCAATTATTGCCTACATATACCAAAATGGCTCTTACGCTTCGTACATCTCTTCCACTGGCTCTGACTTATCAAACCTGCCCTTGCTGAAGGTTGTCTTACTCTTAGAAGACTACTCTTTCATTTTCACCTGTTGTCCTTTTTACTAAAGGTGAGTCTTGAAGTGATGTCTTCTTAAACCCATAGTTATTAGTATCCTTACTCTTCAGTTAGGGACACAATGCTTCCTCATATTTGAAACATGAGAACTCCATTTTTACAGAAGATTTGATCTATGAAGGAATAGATTTGATCTATGAAGGATGTTTCAAAACTACCATGAGTTACCATTAGCAAAGTCTCCATTTCAATTAACTAATTAGGAGCCTGATGAGTTGATGCCAAAAATGGGAAAAATAGCAACAACTTGATAATACTATATCTAATGAAAATATGTTTAGAAGCCGCTTATCTAAACGAATCTCCGGCAAGAAATTGACTTATTATTCTAGACTGTATTTGGTTCTGAAAAATCAATCTTCCCTTCAGGCCTGTCATCCAGCAGCTCATCAGACATTTAAAGCATCAAATGAGCCAGACGGCTTTTGCCATTCTTAGCAATTTAAACATTTTCACAGTAGATCAAAAGACATTAGTGCTATTATTATAGAGATTAAGAACACAGCCCCTGTGCAAGAAATGAATGAACGTTATGTTTCTTTAAATGTAACCTTTCTGTCCTCATTAAATCAGCTTTGGTTAAAAACAGCTGACTTTTTTTTTTTTTCTTCTTTCTTTCTTTCCTGGTTTCCAGAGGAAATGCAGTAAAACCTATTAAGCGCTGTACATTATTGCCAACATCTGTAACTGTTTGTAGTGCACATTATGAAAAACTTTATATAAAATGTCACAATTGAACTGTAGAGTATTAAAAATGTCAGCCTTATTATATCATTTCTGAAGACCAATTTGCCTTTCTCTTTTTCAGGAGGTTGTAATGAGCTTGGTTCATTTTGCTTTGTACCATTTATCTTTTCAGTAGTAATGGAAAATTTCCCCCTTAGGCACAGCAAACTATTCTTGTCTTAGACGATTAGGCAGAAATGAAGGGGATCATAAAGGTGAGAGATTTCTCCACAAATAATATGATATGTAGTGCAGAGTCTTGTACCATTCAGACCCAGGGATTCCAGTGGAACTGAAGTGGAGGTACTTGGAAATGGCGGGAGCGTTTGCGGAAAGCAAAGCATAATTCATCCATTTCTTAACACTATGAAAAGGCAAATGTTTGGTCATTTTCTGTGAGACTTTTCAAAGCCTAAGTGAGTTGTTCCTTTGCCAGGCTCAGCTGTCAAGAAGCATCGCTTAGCGTGAGAATGTAATGTGCTTAATGAAGTTGAAATAAGGTCAGGATATATCTGGCTCGATCCTAGGAACTTTGGGGGTGCTGGGATGGAAATGTACTTACTGCCCCTTGGCCCTCTTCCACTTCTTCCCTACATCCTATGATCAGGAAAGCTCATTGACTCCCAAAGGTTCAATTCCCATGACTCCCAGACTCTTTCTTCCCTGAATTCTAGGCCAGCATTTCACAAAGGGTTCTAGAGACTCCTGGGAATCCTCAAGACCCTCTCAAGGCACCCTCAGGGACTCCTTTGCATTCATGTAGGGTTATCTATAACATCTGTCCATGTATTTACTGTACTAAACTGTTCTTTATATTTATTTGTACTGAATTATACATCGTACCAGACACCAACATTTTGAGTAATGGCTCTAGCTAAGCTCTGAGCCTCTACACTCAGACTTAGAGAGGCAACAAAGAAAGATCTTCATTGGTCTCTGTTTGGTGCATCTCTATCAAGCAACTCATCTTTAAAAGGGAGGAACAGCAACCAGCCCTCACCCTATTTCTGTCTTGAGGTCTTTCTATATACATAGGTGTATTCATATGTTTATTACATTACACATTAATAGATATATGTATTGAAATAATGGTTAGACAATAATTCCTACTTATTAGTCTGAGCACACTGAACAATCTGTATTAACTAAAGCTCTCTGCTTATGGTTCTACATTAGGCCACCTTCCCCCTTTACCTCCTAATACTTTATCTACCCTATTAGTCAATCAGCTTAAAATCCAATAAATGAGATTATAATTTCTTAACATTTCCCTTTCACTTCACAAATTCTATATTTTTATCCTGATTATTTATTTATGCCTTATTACTCCCAATATACCATCAGCTTTCTGGGAGAAAAGACCATGAAAACTGATTAACTTAGAGGGAAAAGAACTGGATTTGAGTCCCAGTTCTGATATTTGCTGACTGGGACTATGGAAAAGGCATTCAGTTCTATGATTTTTTTCCTTCATGTGGGAAATGGAAGAGATAATAATTGAAATTTTATCATGCTTTCAACAAAACACATTCATAGCAACATTGTTATAATTTATAAATTAAAGTGACATGACCAAAGTCATATAATGAATGTGTATCAGATCTGGAATCCAGCTGTGAGTCCAAGTTCAGGGATTTTTCCATACCACTGTTATTATATTTGTTATCCATCTCTTAATGATTTTGCCATTTATGTGGATTTGGCATATCTTGGCTTAATTACTGTTACTCAGAGAAAATAGAGGAATAATAGAGGATTTACTATATGTCTGTTATTCCTTTCTTTCATGTTGTGATGTGCAATAGCTGGAAAGGTTCATTATCACCTGTTTTCTGCTATTTTAAATTTTGTTGACAATACATTTTTAAAATGATTTCATATAAAAAGATAAGATATTTTAAATTGAATCTTCAATTGCTAAACTATAGGATGAAGGAAAAGGGTGAAGAGTATCTCTCATAATTGATTACACCAAATTCAACTGCCTGAGAAACTAGCTTTCTAGTTTAGTGATCAGCAGATTGAGTATAAGCTCAGACAATTTTATTAACTTTATTTAAAATCTGTATTTTTACATTTTATAGAAAAAAAATATGAAGCCAGAGCCAAAATGGGAAAAAAAAATTAGCTAATCTTGTTACCTGGAGAAGGTTTTGAGCTTGAGTCCTCTGCTTTTTTTTTTTTAATTCCCAAAAGAGTGATAGAGAAAGAACAGAGATATCAGGAAAGATCCCATCCCTAAGTCACCTCCCAGTGGGTGAAGAAAGGCATGGTTAGAATCAAAATTCAGTCTCCTTTATTCCCCCAACCACAAGGGCAATGGGTGAACAGTGTTCCTTAGCTGACATGCCCTTCACTGAGACCTCATCTTTGGAAAGATGTGCAAGCTGAGAGTATAAGTTAAGCTTTTCAATATGTAGGAGCTTCTGGGTGAAGAATTCTGGAGTATTTTAGGCTTCCATTAAAATAAGCTGACATAGTAAGTCGGAAGAAAATGGACGATTTAATGTATTTTGTGGAGGATAGGTTTCTTGGCTTGTGCCTTCAACTAATGAGACTGAAGTACCAGGTCTTGTCGCCCTCATCATCTGTTAAAAGTAATGACAGAACACTGAGAGATAATTCAATGTCAAAACAATATCATTCTGATGGGAACAATGGTGGAGTCAGATTTATACAAGTGGACTCAGAGCAAGAGCATCAGAAAATGAGTGAAAATCAGTGGAGGATTGTTTTGTGTGTGGGGGGGGTGCCTTGAATATAGGACACATTTGCCTTTGATGGATGATTTCCAGACATTTGTACAGGTCAGGGAACACACAGATTTAGTGAGTCAAGCTGTTCCTCCAGAAGAGTGGACATAAAGTTATGAGACATGAGAGAGTAGTTTAGATTCACTACTTTCAAGGCACAGAGTTCTTAAGGGGCTGAATCAACAGTGAGCGCCTAGAAAGAGAAGAGGAGGAGCATTCCAAGAAACAATTTGAAGTTTGTAGTGAACTGGAACCCAGAGTCTAAGATCTTTCCATAATGCTCTTTGGCTCCTGTATCTGAAGAATTATTGTGACTTGCATGTGCCACAGAAACCACAGAAAGTACTTCAGAATTGGTTGGCTGGAAGTCATATCTGGTTTCTGGGAAAAAATGGCTGGGAAAGTGCGAACACGTTTGCTGGTGTGGGTCATTAAGACTGGGGAATGTGGTCAAATGTGGGATAAGGGAGAATGGTAGCAGAGGCATGGGGTCTACATGGGGTCTAAGAAACAGAACAACACATCTAGACAAATATAATCAGGTGTACTTATATAATCATGCTCACATTATTCCAAGAAGAGATAAGATGAAAAGATTGCTGGTTAAAAAACATAATTTAAAAAAATACTGTGAGGTTAGAAAAAATAAAGTAAGGGAGTTAGTCGGTGGTCCTTTTTTTTTAATGAGTGTGTTTATAATACCTCCAACTACCCCATTCTCCAGGGCAAATATAGACTGCATGATATTGAGGCATAGTAAGCTAAGGGGACATCCCTATTTTAATCCTAATTATGGTAATAGGTAGCTATAGATACACATATATGTATTTGTACAAATATATATGTAGAGATACATATATACTTACATATATAAGGGCACACACACATATGCACGCATCACAAGTAGTCTTGTGACTTTTTTTTTTTTTAATGGAGGGAATTAGCTGGGCCAGAGTGGGAAGTTCTCAAGAATTCAGTTCTGAAAAGGCTCAGAGAAAGCCAGTGTGGATTATCAGGGAGAGCTATCTACTTAAATTAAAGTTAATGGCTATGGAACTGGGCTTACTTTCTTGCTTTCCCTTAGGCCTGCAATGATCTCTTTCCTATCCTCCAGCTACTGACCACCCTGACTTTCTTTAAGTCGCAATTAAAATCTCACGCCTATAACAAGCCTTCCCCATCATTTCTTAATTCCAAAGCTTTTCCTCTGTGAATTATTTCCTATTTAGACTGCACCCAGCTTCTTTTGTATATATTCATTTGCATGTTGTTCCTTCCATTAGACTGCAAACTTCAGGAAGACAGGATTGTCTTTTTGCCTTTTTTTTTGTATTTCCAACATTTTGTACCTCTCCTGGCTCACAGTAGGTGCTAAATAAATGTTTATTGAATTGAATTGAAAGGAAAATGATCCATAGAGATGATTAGGTTGGTGAATTTCCTTCTAGATTTTTGTAAAGAGCTCCCCAAATACATTTCATTGTTGTGAATATGGTTATTCTTTCATGTAAAAAAATTGTTTTCCTTCTCAAAAATATAGGTGGAATTTTCATTAATTTCTCTTCATCCCCTTGTGTGTATTACCTTGGAAGGAATTGGGTAAGGGGAAGGTATTATGCCTGCTTTTACTCTTTAGGATCATGAATAAAGGTCAGTCTTGCTCTATTTTTCTCTGATTTGTACTTTTCTTGACATTAGTATTGTCTCAGATGGTAGCAAGAGGTCTCAGGTATCCCAAAATAGACTCTGGTCCTTCCCGGGAAATGAAAAGTCAGTCTCTATATTACTTTACTTACCCAAGTTGCCGGATTACCCTTGTTCCTTACCAGAGTCTGACATTTTACATTTTAAACAAATTCACCCATCGGCACAAAGCTGCTTTTACAAAGATTTTCTTATTTAAACAAAATGTCACCATTAGAGAAAATCACTCTAATTCTAAAATACATGCTATGCTTGGAAAAGGCAGCTAAGGTACAGATTGAAGGACCAGGGTATAGTTTCACATTAAAAGTATATGTCTACAGTGTCACCCATTTAAAGAACAATAGTTTTACAGAGATGTTAATAATGTCAGGATTACTCCAGCATTGATTACAAGGTTCTCACTATGTCTGGGATAGGGGCAGCTTTGAGAATAACCGAAAATGTAGTCAAAGACAGAAATGTTATTGATGTCTGTGACATGGAATTGTGATACCCAGTCCATCAGTTGATTCTATGCCCAAGATTACAATAAGCCTCTGGCACAATCTGTTACACAAGACTTACCCAGACATATCCCCAAGAAAGGAGAATAAGACTCATCGGTAAACCTATAATGAAACACAATTCCATGGATCTGTGATATTCTGAAAGAACTTTTACTCCTTCCTAAATCCACTGTTCAATCACCATGGATTCATAGGCCAGTCTCAACAGCAAGCTCTCCAATTTCTTTTCTTTAATATGCTGTTTCTACGTAAAATAAGAGTCTAGTGGCCATGTTGGATTGCTGGTCAATAGCTACTACCTTCTTGTATAAAAGATTAAGCTATTCTGTCTTCACCATAGTAGCAAAAACATTAGAACTGATTCTCCTCTAACTTTGCAAAATGACACCATTACCTGTTTCAATCGATAGACTAAGATAAAAATCAGAAGGTCAATGTTCAATATAACATTTGATCCCTCGAGAGTTTTACTTCCCTAAGTCTGCTTACATCTCATTAACAACATTTCTCCAATGGAACTAACTGCCCCCTGCATGGTTGTTTCACTTAGTGATCTTTTTGTAAAAGAAATTCTCCATATTTAATGTGTGTGTTTTTTTTTCAGAAATTATTTCGTGTCATGCAATCATCAACAAACTTCTTTCTAAACAAATATAATTAAAACAACTGAAACAAACAAAAATCACGTCTCCGGGCTTACTAAGGGGGAGGGCAAGCTAAAGACAAATTAGAGAATAATTTTCTAGTGTGAGAGAAATTAAAGCAGCAAGATAATCAGAGGCTCCTTAATTATATTATGGATTTTCCTTTTAACTTAATCTGTACTCTAATTGTACCCGAAGAGAAAGTTATGGGCATTTTGTGGTCTCCAAATTTGTCTGTAGCCACACACATCCTGAGCTATATATCTCATCCACAGATGTTTGACAAAAAACTGGACACGTGCCAGCTGAGGGCTGAGTTGGGTACCCAATTTGTTATTTTATTTTGGTGTTAGACAAATATCTTCTTTAGGGAAAAAAGAAATTGCAACAGAAGATTTCATGATTATTTCAATCTAGGATGGATTGAATTAAACTTGCAACCATATTCAGTTACTATGACAGATACATAGCTAAGTGAATACTAAATCTAAAGTCAATCTCAATTCTCCCAATTTTTAGGTATGCGACTTTGAAAAAATCATATAACTTCTCCTACCCTCAGTATTCTAATCTGAAAAAATGGGAATAGTAATTCCTATATTTTTAATGTATAAGTTCCTAGTGATCAAATGTATCAAAGGTATTTTAAGAACATTAAAGAAATTAGAACTTAAATATTAGCAAAAATAATGATCATTTATGATGATGATGATGATGATGATGATGATAACTTTCCTTCACTCTCACAGGGACTAAATTTATTCATCAATAGATTTCAGATAAAGTACATATTTTATGGAATTATTTTTCATAGCAAATAATTATAAGCATGGAACATTTAGAAACTTGTAAGCATTCTAGAAATGTGAACTATTTCTGAGCTGCCGATGCTGTTGATAATCATCACCATCGCCATCACGGCATTTCCGTTTTCTAGGTCTCAGCTTCTCCTTCATAAAATAAGATAGTTACTCTGGATCACCACTGAGAGTGCATCCAACTTTTGCAGCAGGTGTTCTATGTTCTAGGGTCCTTTCCGGATCGGATATGTATTGATTCACTATGGGAAAATCATTTCTTTGCCTTTCTTAGACAGAACAAGTTGGTTTAAGGCAAAGCTCAGTTTGGCTGGAGGAAGCCTGGCACAGCTGCTCCCACCAGCTGTGAGTGGTTTTGCTCTGCTTATTCTTTAATAAATGTATAAAATGCCCCAGGACAACGTATGATTACATTTATGGGGTAAAATATAAATGGCTTCAGTTCCAGAGCCGTTTGGAAAGCTGCACTCAGTTGAAATCTCAGAGTCATATTAAATAATAATGTTTTAAAGTTTACAAAAAATGCTTCCTAAAATACATCTGTAAGGTAAATAATAGATTTATTATGATGTGCATTTAAAAAAAATCCATGAGGTGACAAGAGGATTCCTGTAGCTTATAAATTATGAAGTTGGATTTTGAACGCAGGTCCCATAACCCAAGGGCTGCTCCTCTTAAACTTCCCAAACACTTGACAAGCATGCTTCTGAGAAGCCTACCCTGTTGCAGATATGTATCTAATGAAATTTGGCATTAAATAGTCTCCATGATGCTCTGTCATAGACATCTCTGACTCTGCATCTTTCAAGGCTAGACCAATGATCCAAAGCATTGGAAAGAACTACTAAAATGGACAGGTCTTGAGTATAAATAGAGAAGCACATTTTAGATGTGTTATTGGAAGGGTGTTAATGGTGAAGATGGTGAAAAGGGTGATGGAGAGTTGGGGGTGGATTTCTTTATGAGAATGGTGCCTTTTAGGGGATTTGTTTTTTACATACAGCTCCTCAAGAATATTGTCTACTCAAATGTCAGTGGTCAGAAAATCCATCTGGTTGAAATCCTATCTCCTTAAAAGTATCCATGCAAACTTTTAGTGTAACATGCTATAATTTAAGAATTATAAATATTTTGTATAATCCTTCTCATATTACAGTAGAACATTCCTTTCCATTTTTGAAGAATGCTTCAATCTGTATTCCTTCACAATCAGTTCCTTCTCTGGCTCTGCACAGGATTTTTCACCATAAGTCCTTCAGAGTCCATCCATCCATCCATAAGTGGATGATTGTACTGCTAAGAATAACAAAGTCATTTAGAGCTGGTCATCCCAAAACATTGCTATTGCTTTCTAATCATTCTATATCACTTTGCTCATGAAGGTCTTTCCAGGCTGTTTGTTTTTTTTCCAAAGAATATCCTGCTCATCATTTCCCAGAAAACAATGATATTCCATCACAAACACTTGCCACAATTTATTGAGCGTTCTCCTATTGATGGGTATTCCCTCAATTTCTAGTTTGATAGTCATGCCTAGTAGTGGTGTTGTTAGGTCAAAGGATATACGTGAATTTATAGCCCTTTGGGCATAGGTCGTATATTTTTATGATGTATCATTTGGGGCATGGATCTTATTTTTTATAAATTTGCTCCATTTTCTTTGTGTTTGGAAAAAAAATGAAGTCTTGTCAGAGAAACTTGTTGCATTTTTTTTTAACACTTGCTATTGCTAATTGCATTTCCTCCATTTATTCCCTCTTTCTTTTCACCCTGTCCCTCCTCAAAAGTGTGTTACTACTAATCACTCCATTCCCCAATATGCCTTCTCTTTTATCATCTTCCCCCCTTTGTGTTTCCCATTTCACTCCTATTTTCCTGCAGGGTAAGATAGATCTCTATACTCCTCTTGCATTTGTTATTTCCTATTTGAGCCAATTTTGATGAGAGGAAGTTTTACTCACTCGTCCTCTCCTCCTTTTCTTCTCCTCCACTGTAAAAGCTTTTATTTCTCTCTTTTATATGGAAGATAATTTGCACCATTCCATTTCTCCCTTTTCCTTTCTTCAAGTACATTCCTCTGTCACTCCTTAATTTCCTCATTTAAAAAAAATCAGCATGGGCAGCTAGGTGGTACAGTGGCTTAGAGCACCAGCCCTGAAGTCAGAAGAACCTGAGTTCAAATCTGGCCTCAGACACTTAACACTTCCTAGCTGTGTGACCCCAGACAATTGCCTCAGCAAAAAAAAAAAAAAAAATCATCTTTAAAAAAAGATATTATCCCTCATATTTAATTCACACCTTTGGCCTCTATATATACTTCTAATTTTAATAATAATGAAAATGTTCTAATGAGTTACAAATGTTGTCCTTTCATGTAGCAATATAAGCATAAACTTTATTGTCTTTTTTGATATCACTTTCCAGATTATCTCTTTATAATTATCCAGAGTCTTTGTATATGAAAATCAAATTTTCCCTTCAGCTCTGGTCTTTTCATCACAAATGCTTCAAAATCCTCTATTTCATTGAATAACCACCTTTTCCTCTAAAAAATTACACTCACTTTGGTTGGGTAGATAGATGATTCTTAGTTGCAATACTACCTCCATTGCTCTACAAAATATCATATTCCAAGCCCTTCAGTGTTTTAGTGTAGAAGCCCAGTCTTGTGTTATCCTGACTGTGGCCCCACGATACTTGAATTGTGTCTTTCTGGACATGTGAAATATTTTCTCCTTGACCTGGGCCTTCTGGAATTTGGGTACGATATTCCTTGGAGTTTTCATTTTGCATTCATTTTTCAGGAGGTAATTGATGGATTATTTCAATTGTTATTTTACCTTTTGGTTCTAGAACATCAGGACAGTTTTTCTTGATAATTTCTTAAAAGCTAATGTCCAGGCTCTTTTTTTGATCATGACTTTCAGATAGACCAATAAGTTTTAAATTATCTCTCCTGGATCTATTTTCCATGTCACATTTTTTCTATTTTTTCATATTTTTGCTTTTGATTTATTGTACCTTGATTTCTCATAAAACCATTAGTTTCCATTTGTTCAATTCTCATTTTTATGGGATTATTTTCCTCACTGAGCTTTTGTACCTCCTTTCCAATTGGTCAATTTTGCTTTTTTAGAGCTTTCTTCTAAAGTTGTTTTTTTTTTTTTTTGTATTTCCTTTTGTACCTCTCTCAATTCTTTCGCTACTTTTTCTTCTATCTCTCTTACTTGATTTTCAAAGTCCCTTTTGAATTCTTCCATGGCCTGAGTTGAATTCTTATTTTTCTTGGAGGGTTGTAACTTTGATTTTATCATCTTCTAGATATGTGTTTTTATCTTATTTGTCACCATCATAACTTTCAATGATCAGATTTTTTGTTTGTTTGTTTGTTTTCTGTTCATTTTCCCAATCTATTACTCAGCTTTTAACTCTTTCTTAAAGTAGGGTTCTCTTTCCAGGATGGAGGATGCACTATCCCAATATTCAGGGGTTTTATGTAGTTGTTTTCAGAAATCCTTCTAGGAATCTGGGACTATTTGTGTCCTGGGGCTATTAGATGTAACTGTACAATGCTGGCCTGGGTTGGGGCTCTACTGGGAATGAGTGCTGGGCTCCACTCTAGTTCCTCAGACCTTTTCTGCTGACCTTCCAAATCCTCCTTGGTGTTTCTGCACTGAGAGGTGTGAAAGCTACCAGTACTGCTGCTGATTCAGGGGTCCACCTGCTTCGGGCTGGGTCTGGAGTTGGGGTGTGCTGTACCAGGATTGCACATTGAACTTTTCTGCTGAGCATCTATGTTGCCTTCAGCTGGAAAATGTTTTACTCCATCTTTTGGGGTGTCCTGGTGTTCTAAAATTTGTTTAGAGACATCATTTAAAGGAATTTGAGGCAGTTAGAGGGAGAGATTGGGCAAGTTCCTGCCTTTACTCTCTCATCTTAGCTCCACCTTCCAAGCACGAATATTTCAATGGAAAAAACAACTAGGTCATAGTGAGCTCATATGAGACCATATAGATACTATTTGTATGACTCCCTTAGTGGTATATAGCCTGTGTATTTAAATCAACTCATTATTATTATTATTATTATTATAAGTTAATCATGTCCATGAAAAATGGCTATCAAAGAATCACCTCAAAATGTTAAGGTTTACTTGGAAGTAGGAACTAGGGCAGTGGATCATAACTGTACATTTTAAGCATAAAAGATTGGACTCTAATCCTAGTTGTACCTCTTATTCTATTCATTTCATCTATAAAATGAAGCTGATAATAGCACCTACCTTCAAGGGCTATTGTCAGAATCCAATAAGATAATCATTTTAAAACACTTAGCATAGTTCCTATCCCATAGCAAATGCTATATAAATATTATCTACTGTGAGCTTTTATCATATTTAGTATTTTTTCTTGTCATCAAAACTACATTAAACATGTTCTTTTTCTAAGCCTCAGTTTCCCAGTGTACGAACAAGAAGAGTCTAGACTAGATAATGTCTACAATCCTTGCCAGCTCTAAATACAATAATCCTATAAATTCACATTTATATTATTCTAAAAGCTTTTAAAATTACTTCCTCCACCATAACCTTGTGAGGTAAGCTGAGCAATTTTTTTTTTGCATTCCTTGTTTTACTGTTGGGGAAATCAAGTCTTAGAGAAGTGAGTTAGCATAACCAAAGTCATAAAACTAGTAAATCTTTGGGATAAAAATTAATCACTGAAACTCATATATTGGGATCCAATGTTCTGACTTCAAATCTTAATTGCTAAAATACAAAAAAAGTTAAAACTTAAGCTTTAGATCTGTGCCACAATTTAAGCATAATTACGCTTCTCATAAGTTGATCCCTTTTCTACTCTTTCTCCCCTATCATTCTTTCTTCACATCTCTATCATAATAATATTTTATTTTCACTTATAACTTCTAATCAGAAACTTTTATTTCTTCCTTACTGCCTTACATACAAAGTTGAAAATCCCTTTCTTGCCACCTTTGCCAAGCTTGTTATAACCTTCTTTCCCTTCCACATCTCAAAGTGCCACCCTGCACATACTCTTGTGTCCAGCCAAGCTATTCTAATTTTGTTTCTTTGAATGCACCATTTCCCCACCTGCTTTTTATTCCTTTCCTCACAATGTTTCTTAAACATGGAATTTATCTTCTTCTGGCATTTCCTTAAATTCACAAGTCCAACTGGGCTAACTCCGTAAAGCCCATCTGGTCAGGAACGATCTTTATCTCTCAACCCTCACGTGGCACTTTGTTTTGCTCCTCTCTGGAGTGTTTTGTTTTTCTGTACTGTGAATTATATTTAAGGAGCATGGTATCTTATCTTTAGTGCAATTCTGTTTAAGTGAAGGGACTTGGTAGTCTAAACTTTGTAGCTCTCCCAGTACCTGGCACCACTGACCAGATGAATGGAAAATGAAGAGATTGTATATATGGCTGGAGGAAATCTATTTGCAGACTAAGATATAAACATTTTTAGCTTCAGAAGGCTTCAAAAATCATATTTTAGTAAATCACTAAAAAATTATATCCAAGTCCCAAACAATAGCTTCTTTGTTTTATTGTGCAATTGATAAGCAGTGTGATATGAGACTCTTCCTGTGCACTTGGCAGAGGATCTGGATTCAAATCCCAGAACTGCTACTTATGTTGCCTTAGTGGTCTTGAATAAAATGCTTCTTTCTTTTTCTCTCTTTCGGCCTCTCTTTCTCTCTGTGTATCTCTTCCCTTTTCATCCAGCCTTTATTCATTTGTTCTCTTGTTTTCATCTGTCATCTCCATGCCTTTGCATTGACCATTCTTCATGTCTTGAATTTATATTCCTTCAGAGGATACCTTTCTTACTTCAAGAAATAACTCAAGCTTGCCCTTCTACATGAGGCTTTTTCAAATCCCACAAATTGGTAGTACTTTCTCACTACCTTTTCTGTTAAATATGATGCATTCATTAGTGTTTAATCTTTTAATATTTATTCTCTCTCTATGTATATATATGCATATATTTATGTAGTCATATATATATGTTTGTATGCATTGTTTCTCACATTATTTTATAATTCTTTTGAAAACATGGGTGATTTCATTCTTTGTATCTATATTAAAAGCATTAAATACACTTCCTAAAACAAAGAAAGTGGGCTCTTAATGTATGTTTATAAAGTGATCTGCCTTCTTTATGACACTATGCCTAGTATTGTTAATAACTGGAATTTTAGTAAAAGTCTTTTTTTATTAAGTTCTGATTTTATTTAACAGATGTTAAATTCACCATCAAAAATTTTCTGGGTTAGAAGTAAATTTTTTTTTCTCTATCATTTCTTAAGGTATTGAGATTGAGGATTCAAGATTATCTCAAAACCCAAAGTAGAATTGAATTAAAACTATTATCTTTCATTAAAGCTCATCTATCCATCAAATATATGGTAATAAATGGAGTTCACCTATCCATTGTGCCAGCATTTGGAGCTTACCTCTTACAATCAGAGAGCTTGGGGGACATTAGAAAGTAGCTTAGTTCTCTTTCTAGTTCTTTACTTCCTAGGTGTCTTATTTTCTCTACCTGAGACGCTCATTTGATGACCAGTGTTGAACTCTAGATTTCTTTTTTAAATTTCTCTATGTCCACTGACCTGTGTTTATATTTTTTCTAGTATATTTTTCTCATGTATAAAGTAGATAGTCATAGAAACTCAACTCTGAATATTCCTAATGATGACAATTAAGTAAACCTCATAATGCTATAATTGAAATGCTAACAGATAATTGGCCATGTAATTATCTCCAGTCATTTTTATTATCATTAGGGAAAGATAAAAGTCAGTGGTATGATTTAATATCAAATGTTGCTCGATTACAGGGATATGTTTAATGGTAATAGATCTGTTTTATAATCTCTTGAGAATTATCTCTGTGGCTAAAGTGTAAGAAGCATTCAAAATGGACT
Organism: Myrmecobius fasciatus; assembly: GCA_023553655.1. Classification (NCBI taxonomy): domain Eukaryota; kingdom Metazoa; phylum Chordata; class Mammalia; order Dasyuromorphia; family Myrmecobiidae; genus Myrmecobius; species Myrmecobius fasciatus. Next base: position 65,004 of record JAJPUD010008202.1, read on the forward strand.
ATCTTATATAAAATAACATTTAAAAATCTGCATGGATTTCCTTTGTTGACACATGTTTTGGTACTATATAAATCTTGGTATTTGATTTTACCACAGAACATGGAATGTTAAATCAGGTGGGCATGGTGGAACTTCAAACGGAGAATATGAGAAAGGAAAGGAGTTTTAGAATACATGGAGGGCGAACTTGAAATATGCAAAGTGAATATCAGGTCTAGAAGAATCCTTGGAGATCAATTGATCATGGATTTAGATCTTAAAAATATATTATAAATTATTTACTTTCTCCACCTGTCTTTACAAATAAGAAAATCAAAGGATAACAAAAATAACACATATTGTTTTTGTCCTTGATTTTGAAGAAAACTACTCATATCCTAAGGTCATGTGTGAATTGGATTTAAGTGAGGCACTTGTACAAAGCTTTCAAGCTCACTCTCTCTCTTCCAGGGTCGTTAGAGTCCAGTGGCAAGACAAAAGTCAGTTATGACTGACAGTGGCCCTGGATGCAGTGGCTGACCTTGGTGACTTCAATATCTGAAGCTCTATGGGCTCCAAAGTGCTTGTTTCTGCCATTCGGATGGCCCATCAGAGCAAATTGCTCTTAATCACTCATTCTACCATGATCTTCACAAAGGCATAGCAACCCCCCAGCTCACTTACTTTCTCATAATTCTTATAAAAGATGGGATCCTGTTTATTAGCAAATGCAACAAAACTTCTCCTGGAAACTCCCTTAAACTTGGTGCTATATGAGGTAAGATGTCTACAACCAGCTGGTCATCCAAAGAGATCAAGGACCATACTTTTTTTTTTTTTCCTGGCTCTGACCTCCTGCTGAGATGGGGGCAGCTTGGATTTCTGGGACCAGACTTCTGTGTTCGTGGTCTATCAATTGCTCTTACTCTAGTTTAGCCCATCTGCCTAAATGGCTTCCTGGCTTATGACACTGCACATATTACAGCTTCTTAGAGGTGGGGGAGAGTCGGTCCAAGGTAGACATCAAAGATGGAGAAGCAGCCCTGAAAAAGGTCTAGCAAGCCATCTCATCAAAGAAGCTCCTTGAACACCCCACCCACCCTCAAATGACATGTACTGCCAAACAGGTAGCAGTAAAACATTTGAGATTCCTTGCCTAGTGTTGCTCATTTATATCAATTTTAAAAATTTTGGTATTTTCCCTAAATTTGTACATTAGACTTTTTAAATAGCTTTGGTTGGAATAGAATTCCTAAGCTTCTTTAACAAGTTTTTATTCTCATGGATTATTTTTAAACATGATAAAAAAAATAAAGTTGGACTTGCAACTATTGTCATTAAATTCTATTTCAAATGCAAATTCCCTCCACCAACGAATATTCATCATATATAAATCTTTGGCTCTAATTTGTTATTTTAATACATAGAATTGATAAACTGTTTTAAATTTTACCCAATTCTTCCTATGTTCTCTCATTGTCCTCAAAGCAACCCTGTGAAAATATCTATTTTCATCCCCATTCTTTTTACAAATGAGGAAACTAAGACTGAATAGTTAGTTGATTTTGCCCTGGATCACACATCTAGTAAATGAGTGAAGAAAGATTTGAGTTAGGTCTTTCCAATTCTGAGTCCAATGCTCTTTGGGTATTTTACTAGAAGGAAAAGGCCAAAGTTCATATGCCAAGGAAAAACTTGTCTAGTATCATTTGAAACTACATCAACTGAAGAATGATTGTGTGTATATACAATGAGTGAAAAGATGAATATGGGGACCCTGGGCAGTGCCTTAAAAGAGCTGGTAAGGCTCATGTGAACAGAGGAAGAGGACCTTTCTGTATAATTTCAAATACAGAATGCAGGTACTTTTAGAGGAACCTCTACTTCCATAGCTTTGAGAAATTCCCAGTTAGACAGTCTCCTGCCCTATTGAGGGGTTAGGTAATTTTCACTTGTACACGTAATCACTGAGGTCATAGGCAGCACTCGAACCCAGTTTTTCCCAACTCCCCTCTTTCTGTTAAGCTATGTTCCTTCTGAATATGCAAGGAAAGCTCCAAGTTTGTGCAGTCGACGAAAGCAGTGACTACATTAATCTGTCTTTTCATTGTTTCCAGCACTTTTTCTTATACATAACAGGTACTTTGTAAATATGTAAAAATTAATGAGTGAAAAGCTTGACCCAGCAGGCAGAAATTGTGGGGAAACTGGGTCACTCTCTATATAAAGAATTCCTACCTAGCAATATAAGTGGCCCAATAATAGAATTGTTTTCCTAGAAAACAATGAGATTTGCACCCTTAGAAATATCCTAATAAAAGCTGATTTTCTAATCTTGCTTGATTTGGTTATGAGTGGTTGTACTCAATTCAATTGATAGTCTGGTACTTTGTCATATTGAACAGATAGAAAACAGAGCAATATCTTTACTGAAGTGATAACTGTTAAAGTAGAAAAAAGTTGTTTTTTTTTAAATAGTATTTTATTTTTCCAGTTACATGTAGTTTTCAACATTCATTTTAGCAAGATTTTGAATTTCAAATTTTTCTTTCTTCCTTCTTACCCAAGAATGCAAGTAATCAAGGAACCATATTTGCACATTAATCATGTTCTAAAAGAAGAAACAAGACAAAAGAAAAATCCACAACCCTCTTTTCCTCAAAAAAGTGAAAATAATATGCCTCGATCTGCATTCAAGAGTCCATCACTTCTTTCTCTGAATGTGCATGGCATCTTCTACCATGAGCCTTTTGGAATTGTCTTGGATGCAATGATGCATGATTTCTGAAAAGAGCTAAACTTATTAAAGCTGATCATCACACAGTGATCCTGTTATTGTATACAATATTCTGGTTCTACTCACTTCACTCAGCATCAGTTCATGTAAATCCATTTTGCCCTAAAATCTGCTTATATTCCATTACCTTCATATACCACACATTGCTCAGCCATTTCCCAACTGATGGACATCCTCTCAATTTCCAATTCTTTGACAACACAAAAAGACCTGAAATAAATATGTTTGTACATTTCTTTCCAGTTTTTAATAAGATATCGATGGAATAGTTGTATAGCTGGATCAAAGGGCACACACGGTTTTGTTGCCCTTTCGGCACAGTTCCAAATTTGTCTCCAAAAGGCTGGATCAGTTCACAACTCTCCCTACAATGCATTAATGTTCCAATTTTCCCATGTCTTCTCCAAAATTTATCATTTTTCTTTTCTGTCAGATTAGCTAATCTAATAGTTATGAGGTAGTACCTCAGAATTGTTTTAATTTGCTTTTAACTAATTATTAATGATTTAGAGCACTTTTTCATATGGCTATAGATATTTTATTTCTTCATCTGAAATTTAACTGTTCACATCCTTTGATCATGTATCAATTGGGGAAATAGTTTTTGCCACTGCCTTGTAAGTTACTTGACTGAACTGATTGGAGATGGGTGTTGATTCAGCATCACATTGACATGTATTTTCCATATAGACTTAGGCCAATTAATAAATAACATCTCTATTTAAGGAAGTTTGATTCAGGACAGCGGTGAATGACCTTGACAGCAAGTTTCATATTCAGATCTGTATGATACCATGTGATGTCTTTGTGAAGGATAAAATCTTGGTCCAGACACACCACAAGTCTTACAGAATTTGTGCACTGAAGGCATAGCCATTGGGAGTCTGGAGAAACCTCCATGTCGTGAGAGAAGGACTGCACAAATATTGAGGAACTGGAATGGCACCAGGAGATGTGAATTCCAGTTCTGTTTGGCTTTTGGTAAGAAAATTTCTTTACTTGTCCAAATTTTGGTTTCTTTAAGTGTAGGGAAAAGGTACTGTGATAAATAATCTCCATGGTCACATCCAGTTTTATAATCCTATAAGATCTTATTGTTAAAATGATGATTGTGATAATAATTCTTTCTAAAAGACTATGCAAATTACACATATGGGTAAAGACATTTCTGGATAATGATCCCATCTGGACATTATAAGGGCAATTTTTTTGTGTTGGTGGACCAAAGGATATATGTAGTCCTTTCAACCATGAGGTTTCACAAGTGATTTTTGATGAGCTCGGCATTTCACAAGTAGATGGTGTGTACATGGAAGCATGATCCAACTGACAAAGAGTTACAGGAAAGCTGAGCCTATTCCCCAGCCGTTAAAATGAAAAGTAGTAGTGTCTGTGGAGATGTTTATTTTTACTATATAGTGCATATATGTTTATGTGTATGTGCATGTTTCTGTTATATAATGTATGTATGTATATATATACTCATGTATGTATCTACACATGTATGTGCTAGTGTGTATGTTGACAAAGATCAACAGGGAATAAATAGTGTTGAGAAATAAAATGTTAATAAGGTTTCTCCTTGGAAAAATTAAAACCAAAACAAATACTGCTTTTTGCTTTTTAAATTTTTTTTATCATTTTTTTAAAACAGCTCAAATATAGATCCAAAGGCCCTAAATCTGATTGAAATTCATAAATTTTCACAAAAATTGGAATAAGGAAATCAAATGCTTACAATTCTATTTTATATTATAGTCATTACTGCTAATTAGGTGAACGGTCTAATATATATGAAATTCACAAAGTTATTTCCTCATCTGTCTAGTCATTCCACTGCTATGTCCAGAGATGATCAGTGGTTCATTACTGTCTCTTGAATAAAGATCATAGTCCTTTGCTTGAAATCAAAGAACTTTCTTAGTCTGCTGCCATTTTTGCTTTATAGCCTTATCTCATATTTCCCTCTCTTTCGAGGCAGCTGGCAAGAAAATAGATAAAGCATTGGGCCTGGACTCAGGAAGATGAGAATTCAAATTGTGTCTCAGATACTTACTAGCTGTGTAACTCTGGACAAATCACTTTGTTTTCTTCAGTTTAAATAAGTATCAAAGTAGCACCTACCTCTTAGGGTTGATGTACTCATCAAATGAGATAATATGTGTAAAAAAGATCTCAGCACACTGCTTGGCACATAGTGGGTACTAAATAAAGACTGTTACCTTCCCCTTAAACTGTCATGATGAAGTTAAGGTAGACATTTTGCCTCTCTGATCCACCCTGCACACTCCTACCTTGGTCACATTTTCCCTCACCTGTAAAATGGACAGTATAATAGTACTGATCTTAGAGAGGTTTTACGAGGATTAAATGAGAGAATACGGGGCAAAGTGTTAGCACTGCCCCTAGCCCAGACTAGGCAGCTGATAAAGCTTGTTTCTTTCCTCTTTTCTACATCTGTGATCCTTTCTCTCCAATTCACGTAATTAATAGTGGGTATTTTAGTCATTTGTGTTTGGCTCATTCCCTCTCTTAACATGGAAACTCTAGGAGGTAAAATTTGGACTTATTTCTATCAAACCTTGCTTTTCACCTTGCAGTGGACTCACTACTCTGAGCTACACAACTTTTGATTGCTGAATGATTTATGGAATTAAACTCTTTGTACGAACTCATACATGACATCAAATAGAGCTGTGTTTCTTTGTCATAGAATCAAGCAATTTCTCAGATCCTTATGTGAAGTTCACCCAACACCATCGATCAGTCAATCAATATTTGTATGTGTGTGTACATATGTGTGTATATACACACATGCAAAGACATTGTGGATAGATATATACACATGTTGTGTAGATACACCAATGTAAATACACATATGCACACATGTATGCTTACACATATAATGTGTGTATGGACATACAATCATAAACACAAATATGTACATCCTATTATGTGCAAGGGCTTCTGGTAGGCACTATCACGACAGTCCTAAGTTTCTGGCCTTAAAGCGGGCAAAGGAAAGAGAGAAATCATATCTAGAATTGATTATGGTACAAAATGTCACACAGTGTGCTTGCTAACCTGCTAGGAACTCTTGTTCCCACCCCAAGAGTCCAAAGAGAGAAGAGATCACTTCCCACAAAGGGGATCAGAAAAGGAGGCCTAGAGAGAAGCTTTGCAGCTTTAAGAAGTAGGGGATTTCAATTGGCAGTGGTGGTAAGTGAAAGGGGGGCATTGCTAGCACAAGGAAAGTCAGGAAACTAGAGCAGAAAGACTTGGAAGCAGTATTTGGATTGTTTTCATCAAAGGCACAGTTGTCTGTGTTATAATGAAACATAAATGACCTTTTCTCTGGATTTATGAAACAGCCCGTTTCAGAGATTTTGGAGAAATATATCGCCGTATTTTCCTTTTCTTTGCCTAAATGCTGAATTAGTTCTTAGAGGTGTTACTTATGAGAACGAAAAATTTAATTCCATGTTGCCTTCACATCCAAGGTCCTTGGGACCTTTACAATAATTACTACTGCCCAATAGTATCAAGGAACACAATCTCTTTATGGAGCAGTCATTGTCAATTAGCTGCAATTAATTGCTTTATTTTACCTAACAACTGTGGCCATTGGACAACACAGATTTTGAAATATGGATAGGAAGAGAAAATGAAGAAAATATTCATTATAGCCATATAAGTAGCAAACATAATATTTTTTGTCTAGTTATAAATTTGGTGGTGATGAAGACTGTCTCTCTTGTGGTACTTATTTCTTTAGGAATTGCTAAGGTCAGGCTGCAAATGTACTGATGAAATGCAAGGGGTATGTGGTAGAGAGAAGCCCTTCTATCCTTATGTACACATATATTCATATATCTGCACATATACATAAATTATTACGTGGACGACTTTTACAATTCATTCAGGAAGCTGATCCGATTGAAGGAAAGCTTCAAGATTGGGTCTTGATTAGAAAAATCAGAGCACTCTGTTGTTTGAATAACTGTCCTAGGGGAACAATAATCTTGCTTTCTGATGCTATTTATAGCCTGAGAAAACTTTTCAGAGGCTCGTTTATAGTGTTCTCCAAGGCTCAAGAAGAGTTAAACACTTAAAGCCAGATTATAGACCTAATATCTTTGCAGAATTAAAATTTAATAGAATTGCTTTTTACTGGAAAATTGCATCATTGGAAGATCACTGCCTCGGTGTCCAGTCAAGTGAGTATACCTGTGAAAATTTTCAGATCTTATTCTTAAATTATTTTATTAAAAGAGAACCAATATCTTTTTAAGAATGGCTTTGAGTGAATGTTAATTTGACTATTATAAATACCCAAATTAGTTATAAAGGACAAATGACTTAGGATATATGAAGAAAGACACTATCTTCCTCCAGGGGAAAAATGATAAATAAAAATATAGAGAGAATTATATTTATTTATATTTTTATATACACATACACATTAATTTGTGTATACACACACTCACATACACACTTGTGTCTTGCAATGAAATTCCATGGTGGCTGTCTCTAGAATAAGGGAGGGAAGGGGAAAAAAAAGAAATTTACATGGTAATTTTGTTGTGTATTTAAAAGGAATGGCAATTTATATATAGTAGATTTGTGGTTTCATGTACAATCACTTTTTTATTATATTATAGAAATGCTTTTTTTATTTCATAAATTAAAAATTATTTTATATCATTGCTTCAGCAGTATGAACATAGCAGGCTTTTCCATAGAGGGTAGAGAAATCCAGACGCTCCACCATGCTGATAGCTGGTTTAAACTGTTTCCTTAGGAGAACATGATTAACAAGACCTTCAGTCCAGATTGTCTGGATTTTTCTGCCTCACTACTAAATGTCTGTAAGTCTGTGACTTTTCTCCCTAGTAGAGAACATGTACATTGGTGGAAGAATGGGACCCAGGTTTGTGAAGGGGCATGTTATGGTATGGTTCTTTATTGTTAAATTGGTTTATCATTTTGTTGGCAAATATTTCATGATTAAGCGATCCTGGTCTTATTTGATGATAATTTTTGAATGGGAGAAACATTGGTAGGGGTCTGAGGAATTATGATGGTAAATAAGAGCTGTCTAATTTTCCTTATAAGAGAATGATCCCTAGAATTCTCTATGTGAGTTATAGCCATTTAGCTTCCTCTCTGGGCAACGACACACCCTCGGGTGCCAGCATCCCTGCAGGTGGAGTGAGTAAATCAAGGGAGAGGAATCTCAGAGAAAAGAATTGGACATTGGTGTTATTTCCTCCACATTCACTCAATACAACAGGATCACAGAATCATTTATCTTGAGTTAGGAGGGATCTTGGAGATAACCTAGCCTAACCCTCTCATTTTAAAGATAAAATTTAAAGATAAAACAAAAACTTAGCATGCCTGAGACTTGTCAGGTTCACATATGTAGCACATAGTAGCTGAGGTGACATTAAAATCCTATACCTTTTACTCCAGAGCTAGACTTTCCACAAGTCTTCCCACATTTCCCTATATGCATCATATTTATCATCTGTTACAATCCAGTGCTCTTCCATTAATTTATGTAATACAGTTTCTTTCGGCATTGTTTAATCAATAAGCACTTACTTTGTTTTCAGTTCTTTGCTATGGCAAAACTTACTGCTAGACATATTTTGGTGTCTCTGGGGCCTTTTTTTCTTTGTTCCCCATGGGATCTCTGGCACCTGGTGGTCTAAGGATCAGGACATTTTAGTTACTTCCTTATTACAAATTCAAATTCTTGTCCAGAATGCTCCATCCACAGCATGCTGTTATAACTCCTTCCACATCCCATCCAATACTGAAAATGCCCATCTTTTGTTTGTTAATTTGTTAATCTAACAGATTAGTCCTTCTTTGATTGTCTGTTAATAAGTGAACTCTCCTCCACATAGACTTTAAAGTTCTTTAGAGTCTTACTTCTACCTTTCTAGGATTATTTCTTATAGATCTCCTTCATGCACTCTATGTTCTACTTAATTGGTCTATTTGTTCTTCACCAAACCTCACAACCCATTTCCCATTACCATGTCTTCAAAGAGTTTGTCCTCTATGACTGAAATGTGCTTTAAAAAAAATTTCATCTTTTAGGATGCTTAAGTTCTATCAAAGTTCAACCATATGCCATGCATATGATTGATTCTGATCCCCTGGTCTTTTATAATTTTCTTTTCACATTACCCAGTATTTAGTTCTCTTTTGGTTTGAGAAAGGATTTGTAATGAGGCTTAGAGTTTGGACCTGGAGTTGAGGGATCTGAGTTCAAATCCTATACTTGATGTTTCCTGGTTATGCGATCATGGACAAAGCAATTTAAATTGAATCAGCCTCAGGTTCCTGAATTGTAAAATGAGAAATATAATAACCATAATAGCTGTTATAGGATTGTTGTAAAGGTCACATGAAAAAACACATTATGTATTGACAGATTCTTGAATCCCATCTAAATGGGAGTTATTATGTTTTGTCTCCCAATTGTGTCTTAGAAAGCAGACTGCTGGGCTTGTAATTAGAAAGACCTGAATCCCATTTCTGCCTCTAACTCGATTTATGACTGTGGATAAGCTCATTGATTTCTGAGAACTTCAGTCCACTACCTAAGACTTATCTTCTAAGTTACGAATGGATTCTCTCTCTCTCAGGAGGGCAGGTTCCCAGGGCAACAGAATCAGATTCTTTGACACAGGGATGTCCCATTCTCTGCCTGCCCTCCCCCTCCCATTTTCTTCCTCTTACTGCAACTCCAATACAGTTGTCCTCCATTAGTTCTCTTCCTATCAGCGAGGACAGTTTATTGGTTGTCATCCTCCAGTTCCTACCTGTTATGCTCCCTGAGAGCAGAAACTTTCACTGGCTTCAATAACCCGGTATTTGGTAGAGTATCTTTCATATAGCAAGCTAGTAATATATGTTTATTGAAGTTAATTTGCCAGATTCTAGGAATGACTCTGAGAATGAGCAGATTTTATGCACTTGAAAAAAAAATCTTCGAATGACAAAGTTGTTTGGAGATCATCAGATCCAACTTCATTATATATATAGGAAGAAACAGATTGAGAAAAAATGACTTGCTCAAATTTTTACATGGAATAATTGGGGGCACTAGAATTAGAACCCAGGTATCCTGTGCCTAAGTCTGATTCTTGTCCCACAGACCCTCATTGTCTTACAAACGTTATTTCTTTCGAGCCCATTTCTACCATTCTGGGAAAATGTCTGATGTGGCACTTCTAGTCTGCCCATAACTCTGGGAACTGGGTTCATTGTTTTCCTGACTGCAACATCTTATTCTTTTACTGTAAATCTATTTGGCTCTTGGGGACACTTTTATAGGTCAAGTTCTCTGATGCATTATAGAATAATGTAGACTGGACAGTAAAGAATAATTATTTCCAGCTAAGCCACGAGTTTCGGGTTTTGTACTGTGGATATTCCCATGGCACCAAAATTATGTGATGTCTTTAGTAGTCAAGTTAGCCATTCCTAGGCCTTTGGGGAGAACTTGGCCCAGGAAAAATAGCAGACCAACTCTCAGATGCTCAGGGCTGACATTAAAATTTTCAGCTGCCGTTGTTTGACCATGAAGAAGCATTGTGTTTGTCTGTCCTTGGAGAAGCTGCTTCAAGAATTATATATTTGAGTGGGTGGCTATAGTTAGCTCTTTGGAGATATCTTCCTTTTGGGAAGACAAAATGATTGATTCCTGGAACAGTCTTACTCCAGAAATGCTATCCAAGGCTGTGTTCCATTTGGCACCTCAGGGTCCGAGATCATGGCTTCAATAACAACAGAAAACTAGAAGAACTGTATTTTTCAACCAGGTCCTATTTATTCATCAGCCCCATGTATGACCCTGAAATTTCTTTAAAATCACTCTGTAGTGTGTGTTACTTTCTAGTTTATATTATAGTCATTTGTACATTTGCAGCCATTACAGCAATGGAGTGATGATCCACTTGTAGATAAAATTAATAAGTGACATTTGTAAAGCACTCTAAAACTTTGTAAAAAGCATTTCATGAACAATATTCCATTCAAGCTCCACAACAATCCTAGAAAGTAGGCAATATAGGTATTAGTATACCCATTTTATAATAGGGCAAACTGAGGCTTGGGTTACATAGCTAGTAAGTTTAAGAGACAAAAGTTGAATGTCGGTCTTCCAGAATTTATATCCAACTCTTACCAGTAGGTGATGCTGGCTGTACTCTGTGTAAAGCTGATGGCCTTCCACCCACACATACATTTACTAATATTGAGGTCCAGAGAGACCATATTCTTGTATATATCACTAAGTGCACACGTTATCTCCCGTACTATGATCAGATAGTTTAGAACTGAATGTCATCCCGGAGATCATCTAGTCTGAATTCATCATTTCACACAAGGCTCAGATGACTTGGACGTGGTCAGACAAGTGATAGACAACAAAGCCAGGCTTCAAATCTAGTCTATCTGATTGTAAATTCAGTATATTTACTCCTTCAGTTTCGACATAATACCTTCTTTCTTCTCAAGAGCCCTGATTGTTCCCTCTATATAGTAATTATGGAAAGAATATTTGTGGAACAAATTTAGGTCCCAATAAAAATAACTCCCCTAAGGCAGAATCTCTAGGTTTTTTTTTAATCTATTTGCTAAGTGGATATAACTATATCCATTCTCTGCCCTTTGCTGACCTATATAATGATGGGAGGATCAAGAAGTTGATAGATATTAAAGATCTTTGAAAAATAGCAACCTGTATTGATATATAAGGTCTCTGTTTACTCTCTAGGCTTGGAAATCTAGTTAAATATTAGTAATTCCCATTATTTTTCAAGGATGGCTATAGGACTGTATATCTTTGAGATGGCACATGGAAGCCCTGGAGTTTTTGTGAACTTTTATGATCTGAAACTATTAAGTGTTACTGGCAGAGGCACACAGATATGCAAAGAACAACAAAGAACAATAGTTTTTTGCCTCAGATATTTTGGCAGCAAGATGAGGTTTTTGTTTTATAAATATTGAAGAACTGATTAGGAAAAGGGAAAAACCTATTTTCTTTTTCACTGAGAAGGGGAAAAGAGAGTAGAGTCTAAAGCTGCAGCTGTGCTGTTCCACTGACCCTTTGAAGAATACCCAGTTGTTCTCTTATTTCTGGTTCACCCATGTGGTTAAGTCCCATTTACATCTACTACAAAAATACTTCCTTTCAAACACCTCTTGAAGCAATCAATAAGAATATTATCAGTCCCACTTTAAGGAGGAAAATGCTGAAAAACAAGAGAGGTATCTTGCCCAAAGTCCCATTAGTTACAAGGACAAGTTTAGATTCAGTCCTAGGTCTTCTAACTTTGAACTGAACGTTCTTCCCTCCATATGACATTGTTTCTTGACCTTCTGTTGCTAATAAAATGTTGTTTTGTTAGTAGAATTAATGCTTTTTATCACACTTAATATAATCCTGCAGAAATGGGAAAAAAATGATTCAGCAAAAGAGACTGAGGAATGAGTAGAAAGTTGAAGAACCAGGAGAGAATAATACCATAAAATAGAGAGAATAAAGTGATTAGAAGCAAATGGTGATTAACACCATCAAAGGCTGCACAGAAGGATGAGTACTGAGAAAAGGCTGCTTGATTTGGCCATTACTAAATCAATAGTAATTTTGGAAAAAGCTGTTTCAGTTAAATGACCAAGTGAGATGCTAGATGTCAAAAGTAAGGGAATGGAGAAATAGGAGCCTCTGGTGTAGAGAATGGGGGGGGGAGAAATATAGGAAGGTAGCTTGTGAGCCTGGTAAAAAGAGTTAAAAAGTATTTTCAGGTAAGGGAGACACAAACATGTTTGTAGGCAGTTGGAAAACAGCTACTAAGAGATTGAAGGTCAGTGAGAAATCAGAGAAGATGGGGTTAAATAGAATATGGGGAGAGCGGAAGGGACATGTCTTTATGTCAGACAGAGACAGAAGGTAACAATTGGGAAAGAGAGATTTGTGAGATGACATGAGACAGCAGGTAAAAGAGGGAGAGGAGTGCAAATGGCCCTAAGATTTTTAGTAAAGTATAAACTGAGATTCTCATCTAGGAGTGCACAAGGGGTTTCCATGGGAGGTTTTTGGAGGGGTGAAAAATTTGGGAACAGCTGTATGATAGATGGAATAGCAAGTAGATTAGGAAGGGGGTGAAGTGATTACTGTCAGGGAGAAGGCAGTTAAGATCATGGAATGTGTCTGTAGTTGAACTAGGGAGCAAAGTTTTACTCTATTCCCCAGCTCTGTTATGCTGCATGTGAACTGAAAAGAAGGCAATGGATACTGGGGTAATGCAAGTTTGATGAGAAATAATCTTTGATAAGGCAAGGAGGGCTAGTGACTCAAGTTTCAAAGATAGTGCATGTTGGAACTTTTTCACCAAGTGTCCAAGATTGGCAAGGAGGTAGAGTATATTCAATGCAAGAGAGGGGTGGAGGGATTGGAAGTCATGGTGAAGATTAAGAACACAATAAAGTACAATGGAAGATACAGTGATAAAATTTAACTCATAAAGATATTTCTGGGTTTCTGAACATGGAAGATTAATATTTTTCAAAGGATGACTAATGGGAAGATGAAGCGAATGGTCATCTACGTGTCTAGCTGAGGTGGAGTCTAGGAGTAAGTTATGAGAATCGAATATATTTTAAGAACTGGAAAAATAAGGTATTTGAGGAAGTATTAATATGCATGTTTAAGTCCACTAAGATGACAGTAGGGATTTAGGTAGAGAGAAGGATTATGAAGCAATCATTATGCCCTGAGGAAGGACAAAGTTTCTAGAATCTTGATTGAGAGAGAAACTTGGGTTGATTGGGTATGACTTTGGGAAAACAGACCTGAGAAAATCCTTAATTTAGAAGGCCAGGGTGATCCAATGCATCCTGGGCCATCACCAGTTGTCCTGACCTTTGTCTTGCCAATGAACTTTTCATTCCCCATTTGTAAAATGAACTAGAGAAACCAATAACAAACCACCCCAGTGTCTTTGCCAAGAAAACCTCAAATGGAGTCGTAAAGAGTTGCCCATGCTTGAAACAACTAAACAACAATTAATATTAGGGTTACATAACAAATAAATGCTAAGCAGGATTCAAACTCAGTTCTACTTAACACCTTGTCTACACTTTATCCACTATTTAACTTTTACTTGATTCCTGATTAATTGACATGGAGTGGATGAGTTACTTGTTCTCTCTGTGTCTCTCTTCCTTCAACTATAAAAAGAGGAGAAGGTCTAATTAGATGACCTCTAAAGTTGCTTCCTCTTTTAAATCTAGGAACCTATAAGCTCTAAGATATTTTGCAATTCTAGATCCTGTAATCCTATGAAAGCAGACCCTCCCCTGTAAGCTGCCGGAAGTTAATGGGTCACTGCACATTACTGTGTAACTTTGTGTGGTTTCTTTTAAAAAGTGTTTTGGTACATGTTGGCAGTACCTCTTCCAGGCTTCTTAAATAGCCCACTTTATGGACTGGTAGACCAAGGTAAGAAGTTCCATTTGCATCTCAGATTAAGATTTCTTCACTCCTTTTTTGCCTACTGCAGCAGTGGTCAAGGATAATTGTATGTTTTTCATACTTAAGCAATCACTCCTTTGATTAGCTAAACAGCAAGAAAATTGATTAAAGCAGCTCCAATATCTTGATCATTAAGGGTTGTTATTAATTTTATTTACAGTGAATGTAGTCCTAAAAAACTTCAATAAAATAGCAAAGCAATTATAGTTTATTAAGCAAAAATGTTGAAAAACAGTGTTGAACAATCTGTTGTACAGGTTCACCCTTTGTTGTCTTTCTGTCTTCCCAAATTTTTGCAAATTCTATATATTGTTATAGGAGGCGATTTGTTTTTGGACAGAAGAGTGAGATTAATATGGGTTTAAATGAAGTAATAATGGAAGTTCCCGTCTACAAACACTTTATTTCCCATCAATAAAAAACTTTCATTTGAATGTGCCATCCCCTCATTCTCATCTTTCCTCCATTTCTTAGCCAACTTTCTAAAAAGTGACATATATGTTTCCTTATAAACTTTCCTTGTTGTTCAGTAATTTCTTAACCATTCACAATGGGAATGCCAAGAGTTTACTCTCTGAGTGGTTACTGACAATCTCTTTTTGTGTTTATTTTTTAAATTTCCATTTTTTATTAAAGCTTTTTATTTACAAAACATATACATGGGTAATTTTTCAACACTGATCCTTGCAACACCTTATGGCCCAAATTTTCCCTTGTTCCCCCAATCCCCTTCCCTAGATGGCAGGTAATCCAATACGTGACTAACAATCTCTTAATTGATCTTTTCTCACTATATATCTTCTTTACTCTCTTCAGCTTGTGATAGGTTAATTTCTTTCCAGTTTTGATCCAATTCCTTCCTTAATTTCCATGACACGTCTTTCTCTTGCTTCTCATCCTAGCAGCCAATATTACTTTCGTCTGCTGGATCATCTATGATTCCTCAAATTTTAAGTAGCAATATATTCCTTAGCCTAAAAATGAGTTCTATCTCTGTCTCTGTCTATTTCTGTTTCTGTGTGTCTTTCTGCCTCTGACTTTCTTTTTGTCTCAATCTCCCTCCTCTTTTCTCTCTTCTCCCTTTTCCCTCCCTTTGTCTCTGTCTTTCTATCTCTCTGTCTCTCCCTTTGAGTATCTGTCTCTCTGTCTCTCTCCCTCTGTCTATCTTCTCCAACTATTAGGTTATCATCTTTCTGTGGCTTATTTAGAAATCTCCATATATTGCTGGACCATCAATCATCATCAGGCTTCTCTACTAGAATATCCTGTTGGCAGCGGAGGCTTGGTCATCTGAATTTATATTTTCCCCTCAATCCCCCCTTATTCTAAGCTCCCCTATTCCTGTCTAGAATAGCACTGCCCTTCCCCAGCTTCACTGGTTTATTATTTTCTAGTTATTTGCATTTTGAAGCATGGCATTTATGTTTGTACGTGTCCCCACCCCCAGGATAGAAGCTGCTTAAGGGCAGAACCTGACTTTCTGATCTTTGCATCTTCAGCCCTTAACACTGTGATTTGCACATAGTAGGCTACCACAAATGTGAATTTGCATCCAATCAAGATATATGACATGTAGAGCCATTTACGAGAGATAGGTTAATCAAGAAATGAAAAGGAAGAAAAAAGAACAGCTTCTTATTGTATTTGCACTCCCAAGATATTAAGAGCCCCAGAAGGATTCAGTGGACTTGAGCATCCCTCTACGTCATGGATCATAGTCACCCAAGAAGAAAAGCTGAACTTAGGCTTCAATCTGCAATGATGAAGGGAATGTTTACCTAATGGTCCAATTAAATGTCTAATTCTATTTCCCTTCACGTTCAGAGTCATCACTTAGGTGCATTGAATTAAGGTGATCACTGAAAGTCCCGGCCACTTTGATTAAAAACTCAGTAGCTTAAGATCAGAAGAGAAGAAATGAAGAGTTGTCTTAGAATTCAAAAACCTGGAATCTCACACACACATATATCATCAGCTCCTAATAGCTTTATTATTAGCAAGGCCAAGTGCTAATGTTATGCCCTGGATTGCTCTGCCCTGAATAAAATTATTATCGCCCTCCCTCTCCCTTTTTCCTTGCCATTAGGACTGGGAGAATTGAGTCAGCAAAAACCTTGGAGGTCTGGTCACTTTACATTTCATTCTATCATAAAATCCAGGGACTAAATTATGATCCTTTCCTGGAGTTATGGCTTGTCTACTCACCCAATATCCTCGCCCCCCCTTTTCTGCCTTTGTTTCCCCTACAAGCTATTTGCAAACAAACAGTTTATAGGGCTAGCTTAAACTCTTCACAACTAAAAGATTAAAAACCAATCTCTGTCTTGCCTCAGTTTCTCTGGCATGACAGTAATATCTGAGGAAAGGACTTTTAAAATCATAAGGAATTCTGGAAACATGCACCATTAGCCTTCTGTGGTGACCTGAGGTTCTTATCTCTGGCCTTGTTTTTATTTTCTCATAATAACTGTACTTAAATGTAATTGGTTCCCTTTGTAATGCTATGTATCTTATTTTATGCTTTTAGGAAAGGAGAGAAGGGAAGAAGAATTTATTTAGTGCCTTGTAAGTAACAGGCACTGTGCTAAGTGCTTTACAAATATAATTTCACTCCATCCTCAAACATACTCTGTGAGGTAGGTGCTGCTATGATCCTCATTTTGCAGGTAGAAATTAAATGACTTGCCTAGGATCTTGCAGTTAGAAAGTGTCTCGGGCCATTTTGAACTCAGATCTTCCTCATTCCAGGAAGAATGTTCCATCCAAGATGCCATCTAGCTACTTGTAATAAAGACTTGAATAATATTTAAAAACATTAAACAGTATTTTGAGAAGGCTTCTATAGCCTTCATTCACCAGACTTCCAAAGAGGTAAATCATCTAAAATAAGATAAAAAATTAATAAAACGAAAGAAAAGATTAAGAATTCCTGTACTGGGTGACATTCTATAGAACACCAAGCAACAAGCATCCAGTGCTAGTGCCATACCTGGCACACGATCAGTGTTTGGTGATTTGCTCCTTCTTATTTGTTTTTGGCTTTGTCTGCAATTTAATTATTAAAAATTAATAGCTTGAAGTGTATCTTTTATAACTTTCTTGATGTCTTTTACCCCTAATTCACCCATACGTCTGGCAATTGCTGGTTTGCGATAAGGGAAATAGAAGATATTATTCTAGAGGAAATCCCATTTCTCAAGTGTTTGCCTTTCACTCTCACTGCCCACCTTTTTTTCCTCCCCAATACTCCCCTCTTTTCCATCCCTCCATTTTCCCCACCCTAGAATGCTAGCTATCCATTGAAACAGCCTGTGGGATCCTTCTTGCTTGATCAATGGAGGGATAGTGTACAAATGAGAATAAAGCAAAACCATAATGGGTAGAGGTGAAACTTGGGGGAAGAGGTTATGGTTAGGAACTGTAATGGAGAAAGGAAGACAGAGAGAAAGAAAAAGCTGAAGAAGGAGGGAGAGGAGATTGGCTATCTCTTAGTTCTGACACTAAGGGGCCTTTCCACAATGCTTTTCAGTAGTCAGGTTTGGATGAGAAAAGGTTTGAGCTTCTAATGTTTACAGCTTTCATAGCCAGAGTAAGTGAACTGCTATTACCAGACTAATTACTTTGTAAAGAGTTTAGATACTTGGAGTTTGAAAGGAGTTACTTAACAAAGAAATTGCCTTCTTAAATTCTGTTTAATGGCTTCTTAAAGACAAAAGGTATCATTAAAGAATTCTTTTTATCCCCCATTGAAGTGAATGGTTCTTGGTGTACCAAAATTGCAAAATGACTTGGTCATAATAACATTCATTAACGTAATTGTCTAATAATAACGATTTAGCAATAAAACCTCCAGATAAAAGGTAGGGCAGCAATAATGTTCAGCTATAATCAATACTCCATAAGCAGGAAGAAGGATGTTAAAGGACATTATTCTTTCCTTTCCCTCTCCCTTCAACCTCATGCTGGTTGAATGACTAAGAAATAAAATAAAACAATCACCTTAGGGGGAAAAAAAAAAACAAGAAAAAAAGTCTGGACAATCATGATGATTGTCTTGCTCATAAGCAATCTATCCAGTCTTCATGTTCTACCAATTTCACAAGCAGAGCATAATAGAAAACAGAGGCTACTTAGAAGATGTAGAGGTTTCAATAAAGCTACATTGGCAATTTAGGATGTTTTTAGGAAAGACCAAAAAAAGAGTCTTATTGACAGAGCCCAGAAAAGTTGTCCAATAGAGAAAACTAAGCAGGGATTATATAGACACATTTACACAAATATACATGCAATTATACATGCACATACATAATATACAAATATATATGCATGTATTTGGAAACCTTGAAGTACTATGTAAATGTTAACTATTTTTACTTTATAGTTCTTGCAGGCATCTGAAGACTTAAGAAGGTTACCCATAAATTCACACAGTTGATGTTCTAGACCTTGCCTGAATTCTTCTTTCAGCAAAGTGGTACAGTGGTTAGAGCACTGGGTCTGGAGATAGGGAATTCAAATTTGACTTCAAGCTCTTGCTAGCTGTGTGATGCTGGGCAGATGACATAACCTCCATCTACCTCAGTTCTATCCCCTCTAAAATAAGCATCATAATAGCCCTGATGTCCCAAAGTCCTTAGGAGAATCAGAGGACGTTATAATTACAAAGCGCTTAATGTGCAAAGTACTGGCACATAGTAGATGCTTAATAAATGATTTGTCCTTTCCATAATTACAAGTGATTAACATAATTAACATAATCCTTTCAAAGAAAAGCATTTTACTCTATTTTGTTATTTGCTTCTCATAATAATGTCCCAAGGCAAATAAGAGAGGTATTATTGTCCCTAAGTAAATGTAGCAAAATGTATTCATAGCCATAAGGCTCATGAGTTTTAAAGCCAGAATTTGAATCCAGATCTCTCTTGACTCCATAGTTAGCACTCTTCCCATGATAGCACATACATAGCATGGAGGTTGTCTTCTGTAGACAAGAGTGGTTAGAGTTGATTGGATCTTATACCAGGGATTATTCTTTCCTTTCTTTTCCTACCCAGGATATGTAAATATAGAAGTCATCTCTGGAGAAATGATCATTAAAGTAAAGGCAGGAGAGGTGATACAGTCACCCAGTGAGGGAAGAGAAGAGAAGGACCAAAAAGGCCTAGGACAGAGTCTAAAGGGTCTGCAGAGGAGACTGAGCCCCTAGAGAGTGGGATCAAGAAAAAGCAGCAAGGAAATGCAGGAGCAGAATGTGGGGACTGGTGCCATTAGCCTAGGGAGGTCAAGAATGGTGAGGACTTGGAACAGTCCAGTCGAGTTTGTGACCAAGAGATGAGGTGTCCATTTGGAGCCACAGGAGCCTTAGGGGAGCTGTCTCTGTATCTTCTCCCCTTAGAGACAAAAAACTGAAGTACAGAGAGATCTAGTGAAGTACCCGAGGTCCCACAGGCAACAAACTGCAGAACTAGGAGTGGAACTCTACTCCTCTCCCTCCACATCAGGAGTTCTTCAATGGACTGACAAGGTCAAAAGTCAGTCTAGAGTTTTAGAAGACGGTGATAGGCTGGAAAGTGGAGTCCAGATATATGAGAATAATAGTGGTGATGGAGACCTGATGGAGACCCACATCACTTCAAATAACATGTCTCTCAAAGCTGAAGACTTAGTTACTTAGAATTGCACTCAGACTTTTGGGACAGTTTACATAAGTGAAGGGTTGAATATGATATATTTTGTTTGGGAAGGAAAGGGTCAGGCTGAATGGACTCAGAAAATATTTCAGCTTTGCCTCATGGGTTTTTGGTTAGTAGATTGTCTCCAATTGTCAGTTTGCTGGGTTGATTAGGACACATTCACCTTGTTTGTCCAAATCCACTCAAAGAAAACAAAAGCAGCTTTTGCCTTGTCTGTTTTGACAGGTTGATATTATTAGTTGCATGGATCTGTTATGTTGGTGGGTCCCCAAGTCATTCTGTGTACATGGAGAAAAAATAGGTATATGTTTTGTTTAGTGATCTTAGATTTTTAGGGGTAGAATACCATTTTTGTCATTGTCCCTCCTGTTGCTGATTATGCTCGGACACTGTTCTGAAGAGCCAAGTCTTCTTGTCCAGAACTGATCCATAGTGACTTGAGACAGCTGTGTTCTTAGGACTAGCTTCCTCTTAGTTTGATATGCTTCTTCCCTTTTCTTCCTTTGAGTCTATCCCAGAGGCAGTCAGGAAATATGAATTAATGATGATGTTAAATGAACCAGAAAATGATGTCACTTCCAGTTGAGGACAAGAGCCTTGAAGTATATCCAGAGATGGGGATGGGGTATGAAGGATGAAATAGTAAGAGAAACTTAAAAAGAGAGGAGCAGAAGTAGCCATGTGTTATGTACTAACAATAAATAGATGGGGGCACTGCCGTTCACAGAGCTCCAGGTCTGGATTAGGAAACGGTCAGCTTCCTGAGTTCACATGTGGCTGTTGACACTTACTAGTTGTGTGACCCTGGGCAAGTCCTTGAACCGGCTTTGCCTCAGTTCCCTCATCTGTAAAATGAGCTGGAGAAGGAAATAGCAAACTGCTATAGTATATCTGTAGAACTGACATGATTGAACAATGAGGATGACAGTGTATCCTGTATATAGGAAAAAAACAAAAACAAAAACAAAAACAAACCCAGGACATATTGGAAAGAGCACTGGATTTGGAGAAACACAAAACAAACAGGCAAAAAATCATGCCTTCAAATCTTGTCTCTGCCATTCATTTTGTCTATTATCCTCTCCAGCTGAATTTTCCTTATCTGTAAATCATCAAAAGCTCATTATATGAAGACCCTGATTCTCCTTTGCCCTAATTCTATGATGCTGAGATTCTATTCAACCCCTCTGCCCTTGAAGGTTTGGGTTCTGGAGTGTTTTGGCCTGGCCTGGGTAAATCATTATGCGAATTCTCATGCTGCCAGTCACTAATGTGTCCTCAAGGGTCAATTAGAAGCTTTTAGTAATGCTCCTGGAAAGCTCTTACAGCACACCTTAGCAAGAGAATTCACTACTTTGCCATTAGGCTGACTCCCACTGGAGTGAGAAGTGTGTCCTAATTACAACTTAGTTATATTGGGGAAAGAGCATTGAATTTAGAGTTTGGATATTGGCTCCTCTATTTAATTATGGTTATACATATTTGAAAACATACATATGCATACACACTTACACACCTGTACACACTTGCATTTGTATGTATATAATGTAATATATAATATAATATAATATAATATAATATAATATAATATGATATGATATGATATGATATGATATGATATAATATAATATAATATGATATGATATGATATGATATGATATGATATGATATAATATAATATAATATAATATAATATAATATAATATAATATAATATAATATAATATAATATAATATAATATAATATATAATATATGTGTGTGTGCATGTTCATACATATATATAACATACACATAGACATATTTTACATGCACGTATGATTGTAAGGATCAAGATAATGATTATATTTATGTGTATGTGTATATATATGTATATATGTATATATATATATATATATATACACATATACATACACTCATGCATACATACATACACACACACACATACACACTTTTTTCCCTAATTTAAATTATTTTGGAACAATACAGGGTTATGTATGTCAGTCATGATTATTACAAATTATTACAAATATTAGTATCATGATCACCACCATTCTCATCATCATTGGAGAGTATTTCCTACCTTTCTTTGGACTCCTAAGGCTTCCATTTAAATTTTAAAGTGTATCGTTCACAAGCAACCTGGTAAAAACACTTTAAGGGCAGCATCCATCATGGTGCAGCTGTTCGGATGACGGCAACAAACCAAAAAGCAAGAATAATTTCAGCATTGACTTGTTAGCTCGGCACATCTACATTTTTGGTGAACACAGATAGAGCCCCGAATCTGGGCCTAGCAGATGAGTCAGCTGGCATTAGGAGTGGGTAAGAGAGTCACAGCCCAGTGCCTCCACTATTGCCATGGAAAATGGTCATTCTAGCAGTTTATTACATGGTCTTCTTTTCTAGTCTAGGCTCTCTGCATTGAAAGGCCCCTTCAGGTGATGGGGCTTGCTGGTTTCCCTCATTTCCCTGGGGACAAAGGGAAAGGATAGATGTGGGCTTCTTTTGATATATGAGAAAGAATATACTGAATGAGAAAGGAATTGTGGGTTAGAGTCCTAATTATGCCAATTACTCAGTACCTGACCTTGAGAAAGTAATTTTTAAGGCTCTCCATTTTAACTTCCTTCTTCTTAAAACTGAGTGACAATTATCTGTTTACTTTAGAGAAATTCCAGAGGTAAGCACTTTTTAAGATATAGTATTTATATTAATCTAATTCTTTTTCTTTTAGAAAAATGGTTTTAGTTCTTCTCTAAGGTTGGTACCAAATGCCTTTTCAGATGTGCCTGGCAAATGCATTGAGACTCTGAGGGTTTAAATGTCAAAGGAGCTTATAGAACATAAGTTCCTTGAGGGCAAGGACCAATTTTCACTTTTTTTTTTTGTCTTTGCAACCCTAGGATGTGCCTTGTGTTGCTAAACCCGTGTTGATTGAATTTTTACACAAGGATTTTTTAATACAAGGATCAGGAGATGTTTCTTTACATTAACAAAGTTTATTCACTTTCCAAAATGAAGAGCACTGTTATTTAGTGGAAGATGCACAAGAGCAGACATCACAAAGCTGAAAGTTGGATCCTAAGTGACACTTGCTCTGCAAGCACAGGGCAGATGCCTTCATTTTGGCACCCAGTTTACTCATCTGTAAAATAATGATAATAATGCTCCCCAAATTACCTCACAGGGCTGTTGACACAGAAGCACTCCTTGACATGGCTTGGAAACATACCTATCTACTCAGAAGCTATTAGCACTAAATTATACAAAAGCGGTAAGAAAATCCTCAAGACATAAATCAGAGTTCTGGGTGCTGGATGGCTAGGGATGATCTGTGCTTGCAAAACAGACCTTACCCTATCACTTGTCCCAGTCTGTCATTGAGTTTTAGTGTTCAAAACCCTGAAGGAATGATCTAATTTAGGGATTCTGAGCTTTTGTGTGTTGTGAATGTCTTTGACAGTTTGGTGAAGCATTTAAACTCCTCTTAGAAGAATGTTTTTACATGAATAAAATAAAATACATGGGATTATCAAGGTAACCAATTGTATTGAAAAACATGTATTTATTATATGATATATGTAATATATATGTACATAGGTATATGTGTATGTATATGTATATGTGCACATGTACCTCTGTGTATGTGTGTGTGTATATGTTTCATAGATCTTGGGTTACAAAACAAATATATATATATATATAATATATATATATGTGTATGTATATATGCATATATATATGAATATATTAACTACATATCTCCCAGTAACATTTAAACATTGTTTTAAAATTTTAGTTGAAAATTGTCTTCCTCTTTCTTGGTCTTCCCCTACATCACTTGAGATGTCAAATAATATCATAGCAATTATACATGTGAAACTGTGCAAATCATATTTATATGTTAGCCCTGTTGCAAAAGAAAATTCATACAAATGAAGAAAAATAGAGTGTGGGGGGCAAGCATACTTCAATCTGTACTCAAGATTCATCATTTCACTCTGGCAGTGAATAGAATTTTTCATCATTTTTAAGTCCTTTGGAACTCTCTTGAATCATTGTTTTGGTCAGAATAGCTAAGTCTTTCATAATTGATCATTATACAATATTGCTGTTACTGTGTACAGTGTTCTCCTGGTTCTGCACAATTCAATTTTCATGAATTCTCAAGATTTTTTGAAAAACATCTGCTGATCATTTTTTTTTCTTTCATTCTTTTTGAAAGTAAAAAATAAATTCTTTAATTTGCAATTAGATACCATTAGTTTTTTCTCTGAGAATGGATAGCAGTTTTCATCATAAGCCCTTCAGAGTTGTCTTGAATACTTATATTCCTGAAAATAGCAAAGCTGTTTACAATTGATCATCTTACAATATTGCTGTTACTTTGTATTTTGTTCTTTCGCTTCTACTACCTCCACTTTGCACCAGTTCAAGTAGATCTCTCCAGATTTTTGAGAGCACCTAGCTCATCATTTCTTCTATCATAGCAGTATACTATCACAATCATATGCCACAAATTGTTCAGCTATTCCACATTTGATGAGCATCTCCTCAATTTCCAATTCTTTACCCCCAGAAAAGAGTTGCTAGAATTATTTGGGCATAGTTCCAAATTGCTCTACATAATCATTAAATCAGTTCACAACTCCACAAAAATTGCATTATTATCTCAATTTTCCCACATCCCCTCAAAAACACTTGTCATTCTCTTTTTCTATTATTATTATGTCAATTATATTATTAGTCAATTTAAAAGGTGTGATGTAGTACCTCAGAATTGTTTAAATTTGAATTTTTCCAGTTAGTAGTGATTTGGAGCATTTTTTCATATGGCTATAGATAACTTTGATTAATCAATCTGAAAACTGATGATATTTTTGATCATTTGTCAATTGGGGAATGGCTTTTATTATTACAAATTTGACTTATTTCTCTATATATTTGCCTTTATCAAAGAAATTTACTTCAATTTTTTCCCACAGTTATTATTGCTAAGTGCATGCTATTTCTTCTCCGTTACTTATTCTGTTCGCCTTCCCTCTCCTTTCATCCAGTCCCTGTTCCAAAGTGTTTTGCTTCTGACTACTGCATCCCCAAATCCACCCTCCCTTCTATGATCACCACTCCCATTTTCTTAGGTCCTTCCCTTCCTGCTTTCTATAGATTAAATTGGATTTCTATACCCAATTGAACATATGTACTCTTCCTTCTTTGAGCCATTTCAATGAGAATAAGATTCAAATATACCCCTTCTCCTCCCCCATCTTCTGCTTCATTATAAAACATTTTTCTTGCCTCTTTTATGTGAGATAATTTACCCCATTCTACCTTTCCTTTTCACTTTGTCCCAGTTTCATTCCTCTTTCTCATCTTTTATTTTTTTTTTAGATTTTATCTCTTCATATTCAACACCCTTTTGTGCACTCTGTCTCTATAAACTCCTTCTGTCTCTATAAACTCCTTCTAACTGCCTGATTGTCAAGAGAGACCCAGAATGGAATGGAAGAGGGATTAGATATGGAATTAGAAGAATTGTGTTTGGATCCAGATTTTGCCAGGTACTTGGTGTAGCATAGGACATATTCTTCTTCTTCCCAACCTTTCAGCTTCTTTGCTGGCAAAATAAGGAAGGCTAAACAGAATTTCTGCTGAGTCCTTCTCCATCTTAATTTGTTATCCCATTGGGTAAAAACATATTCTAAGGCCAACTTCCATGAGATCAGGGATCCAACTTTTCAAAACTTTGTGCATCCCCCCCATTCTAGCACAAAGCTCTACCCACAATAAGCACTAAATAAATACATTTTCAATGGAATTGAATAGATAATATACCCATAATAGCTCTCTAAGTATTTATGTCCAGTTCTGATTTTCTTAATTAATATTTGTTTTTTCTATTCCTTCTGATATGTAATAAATTTTCATCCACAGGAAAATTGGCATTGAGTAGCTTCAAAATTACTCTATGTTCATTGCTACTTGCAAATTTTTGTTCAAGTGATTTAACCTCTGTAAATCTCAGTTTCCTTATCTGTAAAAATGAAGGAGTTAGTTTATATTTGCTTTAAGGTCTCTTACCATTCTCAATCTCTAATCGTATAATTTTTGTCAGTTTTCTCTGATACATGATAAATAATTTCAATTTCCCTTTTTTGATCTCCATTTTTTTCCTCCCAACTTTCCTCAGTCCTTGTCATATACCTTCATTTCCCTAGTCCAAAACTAGTCAGGCATTGTAATTGGTGATGAAAATAGAATGAGAATGATTTCTTGGACCCTAAGTGCCATTTTACTCTTTATGCATCCTAGTCACTGGTTTTTCCCTTCAAATATGTATGATATGACAACTAATGGGATTATCTTTTATGCAACTGGATCAGAATACATGCATTTAAATTTATACTGGTTTCTTTAGCAACATCATGTTGCAAGATTGTATACTTTCTTGTTTTCCTTATACTACTGATATTCAAATTGTGTTTAGAATTGTTCTTTGGGAATTACTTCCAGAAAATTATGTGTCTCCTTTAATATATCAATACTTGATGTCATCATCAAAGACTTTCAAACTTGAATGAACCTTAGAGATCATCCAGTCAAACTCATACCTAAAAAGAATTTTCATATCCATCAACTAATCCTCTAATCCTATGTAAATATATCCCATATGAGTGTCTTTGTATAGATGTGTGGATGTGAGTGTGTGGGTGAGTGGATATGTGTAGTTGGGAGGGAGTTTGATTACTACCCACCAAGTTTCTCTCCCATCCTCCTTTTTTTAAAGTTCTAATTGTTAGGAAATGTTTTCTTATTTAATTTGTTTTCCTCTTTATAATTTCTAACCCATGATCCTAAGTCTCCCCTTTGGAGTCAAACATAATAAAATCCAAAGTTTCTTCCACAAGACTGCTGACCAAATTATTGAAGGCAGCCATTGTGTCTCTCTCTAAGTCTTTTCCTGTATAATTGTCTTGCTTAATTGTCCATGATAATTCTTTCAAACAGTCTTCATGTGCCATGATCTCAAGACTGTTCATCATTCTGGTTGCCCTCTTCTGGACATTATATTTTGTTGAGGTTCATTTAAACATGTGACATCCGGAATGAAACCCAAGAATCCTAGTATGCTCTCACTGAAGAAGAAGAAAGTAGGAATATCTTATCCCTGATCCGGGACAGGATGTTTTTCTTCATGTAGCTCTCTCTGCATGAGATCTATGATCTCATCAATATAGACACTACTTATATTGATTCATGGCAAAACCCATCCATTTCATCTGACTCTCTGCAAAGATCTCTTCAAGTCCCCTCATGAATCCCCTACAGGGAATCCATTTAATATGCCCAGCTTTTATGTTTTCCAGGACACCTGCACATTTTTTCTCATTTAACTATGTTTTTTTTTCTATCTTTTGGTATATGGAATAGTTCCTTTGAAAGAGAGGATAAACCGCTGAACTCAGAATCAGGAAGTCAAATATTTCCATTCTGCCTTTGAAAATTATTAGTCATATAACCTTAGGCACATCAATTAACCTCTTTCAGTCTTAGTTTCCTTATCTACAAAATGGGGATAATAACATAATCTGCTGCTTAGAATTGTTTTGAAGATAAATGAGATAATATATTTGAAGTATTTTATAAACCTTCCAGAGCTATAGTATTAACTATTTTATATGTTCTTATGATTTATTTTATGCTCATTATGAATCATAAATATATACACAGCAAAGATTATTGCACTGTTGCTATTTGACTACTGTCCAGATTAGGGACACTTTTCATTCATTAGATTTGGATTCAAACAAACTTATGGCTCTTTCCAAAAAGAAAATCCAGCCTCCAAGGATGGAGACTCTTCTTTTAGGAAGAGAGCCCAAGCATGTCCTATAGATTCTTAAGACAAAACTCAGGTGAGTTTCCAACAGAGCTGAATAATGACAGTACAGCTGGACTGTTATGCTAATTTCTGCAATGGGCCTTGAGTGATGGAGAAGGACACAAGCCACAGGTCTAGGCAGAAAAGTATTTCATGGAACCAAATTCCAGCCTGAAATTCACCAAAAAGTATGAATTTTGGGATGAGGAGGAAAGAATTAGGTAAAAAGAGAGCTAAAAATTCAGGTCTTATTGCTTATATTTGTCACATAAGACTAGAATGAAGCCATGGGAAACTGCAATCATTAAACCTTTGCACTTGGTTAGGTATTGTGATGTTTGTACAAAT
Source organism: Myrmecobius fasciatus (assembly GCA_023553655.1). Taxonomy (NCBI): domain Eukaryota; kingdom Metazoa; phylum Chordata; class Mammalia; order Dasyuromorphia; family Myrmecobiidae; genus Myrmecobius; species Myrmecobius fasciatus. Next base: position 93,264 of record JAJPUD010008202.1, read on the forward strand.
GCTGTACTGAAGTCATCCCTTTCTTGCTGTAAAAATCTGTGTGACTTTGGACTTTGCCATTACACATTTATGGGTTTTCATTTCTTATATAGTGAGATACATTGAAGGTATTTTTCATCTTAAAATACTATGATTATCTCTCACTGGCTGTGCTGGCTACTAACAAACTAAGAAAAGAGATGGGAATTGGGTGCAAGGAGCTTAGCAAAGGTCACCAGAAATTCAATAACATTTGTTTGTAGTTTAAGAGAGTGAAGTCACAGAACATTGGGAAGGAGAGAGAGCTGGGAACTCATGCTTCTTAACTGAAGAGCTTTTATGAGAGCAGTGTTCATTTTATTGTATATGTTGTGAT